>JASKDV010199478.1:0-20280 GCA_032466395.1 Aegires albopunctatus
TCTAGATAAATCTATTATTCAGTTCAGAGGGAGGGAGAAAGAGAGAGAGAGAGAGAGAGAGAGAGAGAGAGAGAGAGAGGACGTAATTGTAATTCAGTGAATAGAGATACTTTTGTTTAAATAAATCACAATCAGTGTGAAGTAGATGAGGTGGAATGTGGGTGAAATTCGGAGTTGGTATGATTTTTCAATCATTAATTGCATAATCGACTCTACCGTAGTTCGCTTTTGAGTGCCGGTGATGCAAATCCGAATTCACATAAAATCAAACAAACAGACACACGGAACTTTTTTCTCTAATCTCATCTTCAACTTTTACTTTCTCTTTCACTGTGTTGTTTACATAATAATGTCAACAGTTAGTTATCTAAAGGCTAGATCTAGATATAGTTGACAACATTTTATCCTCTATATATCGCATTTTGTGGTTTCAAATGTGAATAGAATGCTTAATGACCGTCAGATGTAGGAATCAAATCAATATTCAATATCTTTTAAATGAGAGACATTTAGAATCAATTGTTTCAATCAGGCCTAAAGTCAAGATTATTTGCTGGCTATGCACCTTGCTCTAATACTTATTTATATTTGAAAGCGTCTACAGTTACGCCTCCGTAATCACGGTCTCCCTGGCTAGGGTTACGCCGATGCAAACGAAAACTCATAACCCAATTGCAGACGGTTGTGTGGTAATCGGACGATAGAGCTAAGTCTGCAACTCTAAAACAAAAAATGGGTGGAAGACTGGGGGGTCTGGGAGCCACAGCCCCCCGCTCTTAGCGGGAGTTAGGGTTAGGGACTCAGTTGGGAATCAGGGTAGGGTTAGCGATATATTTTTTTACAACAATCTAACAAAATTTGGGGGGAAGGGGGATAGACTCCTTGCATCGGCGTAACCCTAGCCAGCGAGACCGTGATTACGGAGGTGTAACTGTAGACACAGCCTTTATATTTATAGATCTATCTATATCTGGGAGCTGTGATACTGGGATGCTTAGACATTACAACTTTAGATATTATTTCAGAACATATCTATAATCTTCCAATTTTTCTGGTTGATCCACAACTAATTTTGATAGACTAAGTGAATCACCAATGAACTCGTTTTGACTCCAAAGGAAATGAGTTTAAGACGTACAACAGTACTAACTCCTATCTTTTTTCTGTACAAACAACTCTGGAAACAATGGTTGATAAAGTTTTCAAGATATGGGAACTCTCAATACTTTCTTGCCAACCAATCTTTATATTCGACATTATCTCAGAGGATTCCTAGAACTGTTAAAGAGTCATTTTCCCTTCTTGATGTGGATGAGGGATGTTCAGAAAGTGAGCTAAGAGAGGCTTATCTCAGGAAGGTGAGGTGGACAAAACATTTATCTTTTGAAATTGGTCTATAAAAGTTAGCTCATTGCAATGATTCAATACACACGTTATAGATTTGAAGAGTTATTATAGGCTAATAAATGCATAATATTTTACACTCACGGCAAAATATGCAGGACCTGCAGGGAACAGTGATTTTGCAGAAGACTTTAACAGGACCCAGAGTTCTTGCAGTAGATTGGCATTGAAGGGAAGCAGAGTACATTTATTCCTGACCATCTTGTCTCGAGGAAAAAAAAGAGATGAAAGTGAAAGTAAAAGCAAGATAAATTGACTTAAGAGGGGGTTAAGATTCATGAATTGGCTTCTTTGAGATAACAAATCTTCTCTGTGGTTAAAGGAAGAATTGAATTGAAAAGAGCAAGATATAAATATCATTTTTGTATTTTCTTCTTGTTTGATCTTTCCACATTTTCATTAGTATTCCAACACTACGCCTACCTATAGTATATATAGGTTTTATCTTGTACAGTTAATATAATGTATATGTATACTGACAATGCCTGGTCTAAACAAAAATTGGTGCTACAGAGAGCTTTGTGAACACTAGAATGTGATAGGCTTTTGGTCATTCAACCCCCCAAACCCTTCCATCCTACCTTGCACAAACCTCATGTAACTAGCTTCCAATGAATGATAGTGCATTTACTTAACTGGGTGGGCCTTAAGTTTATCGCATGCACAACTTTCTTCCAACTTTTCATACGCATTCTTCCAAACTTACCTAGACACATATATATGTATGGGTAACTAACTTTTGTTCATAATCTTAGATTATTCTTAGATGGCTACAGACGGGTTCATAGATATCGGTTGTCTTTTACTATACCAGAGCGCCACACATGCTCAAAGTAGATTATTCTAACCGAATGGGTGAATGTTAATTGTAACAAACAACCATTTTTCCATGAAGAAGTCAGAAAGTAAATTATTCCACAAATCTTGATTTTAATGAGTAACTATCTCAATGAAGAGAACAGAAGATGTTGTAACCAAACGGTTGAATGTTAGTTTAGATCTGTAGTAAATTACTGCTTTTTTTTCATTACCGGATAAAAATTATCACTTTGCAAAGCCTCTCTAATTATTAATTCATGGTCGTTGACAATTGTTGGTATTGTATACACATCTTTCTAACTTGCTCACAGGATAACGATTGTTGTGTAGGTTTTACATCTGCTTTAGGTTTGCGCTGACAATTTCCAACTTAGACATAGAGGAATATAGTACATTTCTAAAGATATGTTTGGTCTATGATTGTGGGCGACTATTTCTTAGACGTAACAAGTTCTTTATATATTGCACTGCGTTTCTTAGGTTAAACCTAAATAATGTATGTCACTTTACGATCTATTAATTTTTCTATTTATCCTTTCCCAACACTGCTACTCCATCACTTAAAAGGTCAAAGAATACCACCCAGACCGAAGTCCTTCTGGAAAAGATACAGCAAAGTTTAATCAAGTGCAGGAAGCTTATCAAGTTGCATTGGTTGGAAGTTTGTCTTGTTTTAAGTTAAATGCTCATACTCATATATGTACATATTATGTATAGTTGCCTTGCATGATATCTCCTATCTATTTGGCGAAACGTTGTAAATTCTTAAAACACAGCTCAAGCCTGTCAAGATAGGCATCTAAACCACTGAACGCTTTAAATTGAAATTTTCCAATATCATACGTGTAATGCCGGAGCATATTTAGGACCACAATTGAGTATGAAATATAAAACACACTTTGTACACACATTTTTGTACATTAACGACAACAATAGCGAGAAAGTATCCACCTTCTTGAGTTCATTTCCTGTTGGTGACGATTAATATTTCCTTACTTTTATTATTTGTTTAGTAACTTTTGTGAGTTTAGAAAGAATTTTTTTAAAAATCTTAATCATTTTCCTAACACTCTTTATGCCTAATGACCCGATAACCAATGAATGGTGACTGAATGGTGTAATGAATAGACAGTGCAATTGAAGTGGTTCAAAACATCAATAAATATAAAAAATTAGAGTATTCATTCAAATCTACCGTCGTTAATAGCTAGTTTTCACTTGCTCATATGAATATACTGTATATAAATGTCCGCCACTTTATCGGGACACCGCTTAATTGGGACCATTTATAAGGAAATACAGGCATCCAGATTAAGCGGCTTGCACTGTATTAAACCAATGAAAATGATAATAATAATAATATTAATAATAATAATAATAATGATGATGATGATTTTAGTTAGTTATTTGTTTAAGGGCTCTATCAACCTCTAGGGTCATCTCCGCACCCATGGAAAAAAGTAAGATAGGTTAGTTAATAGAAAGAACAGAGATAGAAGTAATAAGCTTTAGAAGAGGAAAAAAGTCACCAAGGGGGAAAAGGAGCATTTCAAATAAAAATTATAATACATATAATGATAAAAGATAATTAGATGGAGAGATGATTTACAGATAAAAAACATCATCTCTCAAATACAGAAAACCTTATTAACGATGGCCATCAAACCTCAAAACATGCATTGCAAAGTCCATCGGGCATTTTCTAACACCCTTTATGTACTAAAGTACCCAATCCTTCTAGATAGCAAGTGACCTGATTGTATTTTTAATTCAAGCAATGCTCACAAATGTGGGATGACCCACTGAATATATGCCTTCCTCTCTCCCCAGCAAAACCTCCCTCCTCCTCTAATGTTGCAAAAGAGCCTGACAGACAGAAGACATACAGATTGAAGAAGAAGCTCCCACTCAACCCTTAGTCGCTTCTTGCGACATGCATGGGGAGACTGGTTAGGGTCTATTCTTTCCTCTCAGTTGAGGAACGCGGAACCCACACAGGAGTGATGAAGTTGATGATAATGATTCTGATAACAACAACAACAGCAACAATAATAATAACAACAAAAATAATAATGATGATGATGATGTCGAAGACGATGACGATGACGATGATAATGATATTTGTTTTGAGGAAGATGATGGTGATGATAAATCAATATTAATATTTTACAATCTTATTATAAATGGTGAATGGACTATATTTTGCCTCTTTAAAAAAAAAACCCAAACTACCCTCTAATTCCAATTTAATCACTTTAATCTGAATTGCAGTGAATCAAAATTTATACTGAGTTTTGTTCTTTATTTGTTTTATACTAGGATTTTCACCAAAAGGGCAAAACAGACGTCCTTGACTTGAAAGAACAGATTGTAATGTCAAAAGCTGATTCCTATGAATTTGACATCCAACACACTGTGCCTCAACATAGGCGCTATTTAACATTAGAGGTTCGTAATTTAAATATAATATATATGCTTTGAATCTTTAAAGGAATCGCAACTCAATTTATGTTCATTGCAATAACATATTTGAGATTATATTTACATGTATTATATTGTAAAGCTATGGGCAAGTGGTGGTTAAGATACTTAATTTGCAATTGAATGGTTAGGAAATTTACTCCGACTTGTGCCTTGTCCAACATTGAACAAAATTTTCTTTATATGAGTTTTATTCACGACACTCAGTGAGTGAGGGCTGCAACAGATCATGTCTGTTTAGTTTTATTCACGACACTCAGGTATGAAAGTTGCACCCAGTGAGGGCTACAAAATATCATGTCAGTTTAGTAGCAATAACTGTTAAAAAAAAGTTCCTCTGATGTATGCTCCTCAGAGAGTTTAGAAGAGACAAATGTGAAATGGTTTGTCATAGAAAACACATTTTTGATTCGTGGATCTGGATGAGCCAGACATTGAGGGGCTGAATTGAGAAAAGTTAGATAATTATTCTTTATCATCATGTGTTCTTTGAAACCCTGGCTTGGATCTGACAGATTGATGATGTGAAACTGGGATGTTGAAACAATATTTTTTGTATACATATGAATTCTTGCTCTATCAGATCACAATGATGAAAGTAAAGAGTAGATAATCCAGTATGAAACCAAAATGATTTTTGTCTCTATACTTCATTGTTTCTTGCATCAGCTGGAAAGTCCATCTTGGCAAAACCAGGATATCATGAATGATGACAAGAACTTAGAATAATCTGATTACTGAAGCAGCAATGCTAAAAAAACAAAAACAAAAAGATTTCATCCCCATTAAGTCTAGAAACAGCCATACAATATACTATTAGCTCTCCCATTAACTGTTTGAGAAGTATGACATTTTGTTTTGATGCCTTTAATGATTTATTCTTTTAGGGCATTGGTACAGGAACCCCTAGTCAGCGTCAACGCCAATACAAGCAATATCGTGTACACCAGGCCACAGAAAATGTTTATGAGCATCGCAAAATGAAATTGGGTGGGGAAGAAAGTGCTGTGGCTCTTAAGGACAAAGACCAAGCCAGGAAAATCAAAATAAGGTGCAGAATTTCTTGTTCCATTTTATCGATTAAATATAAAATTTGCAACAAGCAAATAAGACAATTGACTAATAAGAGTTAAATAATGATTTGTTTGCCTAGTTTTCATTTAATTCTTGAGTCTAAAGAAAAGTTTTGTTTTTACTTGGTGCTTTTACTTTTATTTTTACAGTGAAGAAATCAAAGAGGTTAACAAATCAATATATACAGTAGTACACGACTATAGAGGCACCTGCTAGAGTCCCCCTTTTCTTTACTATGTAAACTCTATTATTACCTGTGCTTGGATACAGTGGGACAAGGAAAGGCCCTAACTCGGATACTGCTGGAGAGATCGAGCGAGCTCTAGGCCTAGTTTATGGTACTTGGGGAAATGGGGTTGGGTTGGGTGTCGTAGACGGGCTCCAAACAGCAGTCAGCGGTGCGGTGTTGTGATTGACCAGTCTATTGATGAGTGAGGTGAAGCAGGCGGCAGAGAGAGATGGTGCGGAGAGACGTGTTATAGGCTACGCGAGCCACTCCAAAAGCGATGTATCATAAGCCTAGCCTAGCCAAGCCTAGCCCAGAAAAGTAAAAAAGAGGAGAGTGTGTAGTGTGTGATTCTGGTTTCCAATTCATTGCGATCATTGATGCGCACGCCTCCACTTCACCAGTTCTAGTGCTGGTAAGATAGGCATACATGTTTAGGCGTAGACAGCACAAGCAACAAGACCGAGAAAAAGATTGCTTCTATTAAAGAGATAAGAAAATGCTTTTCTCTCGAATTAAATGCCAAGATAATCAACGAAGTTGATAAGAAAGTAAAGTCTAAAGCGCAAATATGCAGGGATCACGACATTTCCTCTGTAACTCTTTATACTTTTTTGAGAGACAATGAAGCCATTATGTCAGTTTTCAGTAAAGGGCAGTTCAAATCAGACAGAAAACGTCTCCAGACCACAGGACATGAAGAATTGAAAAAATCATATGGGTTTAGAATTTTTTCCGATAATTCCCCTTTGCATGCCTACAGCGGGAACTCACCTACAGCGGGATTTTTCTTCTGGAACCAAAAGTCCCGCTATAGACTTGTACTACTGTACTACTGTATATCTGTTCCACAAATTTTTGATAAACTTGGTAAAACAATGTAGCAATCACTTGCAAGTCAAAAATTCCTTATCAATGATTACCGATTGTAAAGTGTATCAAATAATATTTATTTATCTCATATCTAAAAGACAGCAAAATAAGCTACAACAATGATGTGAAAAAATAAAATAAAACACTTTCAGTGTAAGCTCAAATCTAAGAATACTGTGTCAAAAGAAAAAAAAATTACTGGAAAGTGTTGAGAATTGGTTTCTCTTTGTGCAAGAAAACCCCCCAACCTAGATTGACTTAAATGAAAAGAGTCTCAGCCTGCTTAATGGAGGAAAAGAACAAATAATAAGGAAACAGAATTAACAAAAGAAGGAAAAAGGAAATCTTGCATATGATTACCCCTGTCCCCATCCACCAAGAAAGAAAAAAACGAAAAGAACCACAACATGACCTCCAAGCAAGCAAATGAGGCAAGAGCAGCACATTGTGAGATGAGAATTAAAATAGTTTTTATAAAGAAATAGAAATTCGTGCAAAAAGAAAGGGTACTCATGGTTCACAACAACAATTAAAAAAAACACCTCCATACAAACCATAAAATATTAACAACGTAACACAATGGTTTACACAGAGAGATTTTCTCGGAATGCCACACATTTAACACATCAAAATAAAGCAAAGTTACATACATCTAATGATAAAAGTCATTCACTAGCCAATCAGATCAAATTTGTGACGTATAAGATGACACAACAAAAGCTATATAAGAAGAAGGCTCGGTCAATGTAGCAATAGAAAACGTAAAGTGACACCTGTCTATAGGAAATATCCATATTTTCTTTGGCAAAGATGAAAAGAATGTCCACCATCAGGTTACGTAGTTGATTGGATTGGAAAAACTCTATTTTGGGGTAGCTGAAAATCAAGCCATTTTGTAAACTTTGTAAAATGAGTATTTGCAATGTAAGAATATTCAAATCATGTTAGAAAATTCCATTTAAAATATTGCCATCATTGTTCAAGGGATTAAATCAATTAGGTTTTTTTAATTTCAAAAACATTAAATTTCACATGAGGAAATGATTCCTTCCTTTTTGTAAAACTAATAATAGCAAGATAAATAGAGGCATTGACCCTTTTTGACCAAAAAAGCAAGAAACAGAAATAAAGATTTGATTGATAATTGTTTCAATAAGCCCAATGAAAACGAAAGATGGGCAGACATATCTTTAGAAAGAATCATTTGGTAAGATCTACCATGACGTATTTTGACAAAAGACTCCATCAAATCAAATTTCTTAAAGTTAACATCAAATCAATTTAAGACTATAAACATCCCAGAGGGAACTAGATGAGAAAATGTTATACACATATTTTGACACAAAAATACCCTTATCAAGATGGCAAAATTGATAAAAATATTCCAGGCTGATATTAGGAATGCTGGGTAATTGGAACAACCACGTAATTGAGTTAACTGGAAAGCCAACACATAAAATGGGCAGCAAAAAAATAGTCATGGCCCAAAATCAAGAAAAAAATCTATGGTGAAATTCATTGGAACAAAATATATCAACGTTTATTAGCTATTATATTCAGTGGTATGATCATTTTGCCATGACTTAAGCCATGAACACTTGGTATGTTTGGGTAGCATGTGTAGTAGGGCAGTAGAATGGATAATGTGAACGTGATAATGTGGCTTTGTTCATAATAGACGAAATGCATTAACACTTATCTCATGACACACTTTTATGAAAAGCATATTGGCCAGGTCTGACCCTGGACATTGATTGATATTCATTTGACACTAAGCTGAGTATGGGAGCTAAAATGAGCCTTTTCCAACAATCATTATGCCTTTACTGCCAAATGAACCTGTAAGCCAAATGTCTACATTATAGACCATAATACTGCACTATCATGTTTTTTAACCTTACCATGAGTTAAGCAATGGGCAATTACCACTAATTTAATACATGTACTGCTCAAAGAAAATTATCATAATGATGTAGATTTATCATACATGGATGCCACATAATGGGAATACTGCTTATCTATAACAATTCTCCTAGAACAATGCTATTATATTCCAAAATCCTTCTTAACCCCCTTGGGGGCAAAAGGGGTGTGACCTGATAACAGGCACTTCTCTGTAGCTTACTGACAATATCTGACGCTACCTATAGCCAGGTACCCATTTTACACCTGGGTACAGAGAGGTAATGCATGTAAAGAGCCCTTTCCAAGAACTCAACTTTGTCTAATTCAAACATTGGACCGTTTGATCACCAGCCTAAATGCGCCCTTGGAAATGAACCAATATACTTTATGAAAAGAGTGCAAAACTCCAACACAATGTCAAAATCATATTCCAATTTCCCACCAAACCACTAAACCAAGTTCCATATTACGCATTTTTTTCCTCTTTCTTATACTGAGTTCCATTAAAAACGCAAACTTTTTACAAACAATATATCACAAAAAGTTGCCATTTTAATGGAACTCAGTATATTTTGTGTGTTAAATAGCTTCTAGACATCCCCTTATTAAAATGGCAATGCCTTGAGTCTGATCTTTGATTTAAATAATGTGACCTATCTATACCAAATGGATCATCTGAGTATACTGACAACTGCAATATCTAGATCTGAATGATTTGTTTATACCCTTTCACCTACAATGATTCTAGATTCAAATTATTATTCTTTTTTAGATTTTATATCAAGATCAGACCAACATCTAGATCTAGGACCCACTATCAAAATTTGTTCTCAGCATGAATGTCTACGTTAGTATGGCTCCAGAACAGGGGCTAGGTAGAAAGGAGTTCCTTAAATTACATGCTTAACTATGATATTTGTTTCCCATCATAGTTAGTTATAGAACTAGAATCCTGGGATTTGTCTCTAGAAATAGGAGTTGTAATAAATACCTCTATATTTTAGATAAGGCAACAATTTAACCATTTACCTAACTAATCCCTTGTAAATAAATATTCTCCATAAAGTCTCTCTTCTTACAGGTTCTCATTACTGAAATGAACATTTGTCTAAAATTTCACCCATGGATGCGTTTTTCCCTCTTAGTGTAAGAGTTAATAATCATATGACAAGCACCGTTTAGTTCTATCTCTCGTTATATGAATTTTATGCAACTCCCAAACAATACTCTGCTCAAACAAGTTACTATAATTCAAGGAAGCTATAATTGACTTTCAAAATTTTTTTTTTCTTTTTATTTCATATTTCATTGTGAGTTTTGTAGATTAAAGCAATGACCTTATCAAAGTAATGGCAAATTTGTAAGACTTTATGTAAATAAAGGATATTAAAAGGTCACTTACGTTCTTATAACATCTTGTTTGATGGTTAATCTTAACTCATTGTCCTGAAAGAACTTGTTCCATGGACTCTGTTTAATAAGAATGAATTCTAGTAAGTGTTAAACTATGAGAAAAAATTAATCTTAAAAACAATCAAATTTTAAATAAAGAAACATAGATTTCAATGTTAAAAAAGAAAAGAAAAGTAGAGATGTCTTTAAAATGCCCAATATGTTAATTTAATTCAAAACATTCCCTTCCCTGCCATTTCATATGAAGGAAATAAGGAGTCAATCTGAATATGTGTAAAATAAAGATTTGAGTGGTGGAAAATGAACATATCTAAGTCCAAAATTGAAAAGCTAGCTAAATAGAGACAAAGATTTTATTCTTTATTTATAGAATTAAAGTATCTTTAAAGAAAGCAAAGCATTTTAACATTGCATTTGTTTTAATTCCATTACTATCCAATTTTTTTTCCATTTCTTGTTCTGTCATAGGACTTGTTAGGAACTCTTTCATAGCTGGTGTGACGTTAATAAAGAGGTATAAAATGTCTTGGAAGAAGTTAAGAAATTGCTTTTGATTCACTCTACGCTTCAGACCAGCTGGGGCTTTTATCAAGTATGAGATATTGTTTCCCAGAAAGTAGATTTGATAAACAAAATAACACAAAAATAATAAACAAATAAATAAATAAATCAAGTTCAGATTTGAGCACGACAGTGACATTCTAAAAATAAATCATATTCAAATAACTTTTCATCATACAGCTCTTTCCTGATAATTCGTAACCCCATTGATAATTTGGTAATAAAATTTAAGATCAAGTGTAAGTAAACATAAGACAGAAATATTGAGGTTTACAATAACAGATTGGATATATCAAAAACTTAAGGAAAGATTTAACAATGGTATAAATGTTTTACCTCCTCATCCTGAGACAAAGGATTATTCAGACTGAGATTTATGGAATCTACTGCCTTTCGTGGATTCACAATTAACTGTAGAATAAGATAAACAAAATATGTAATATGAAATCTATTATTCTTCTAAATTCAAAAAGTCATAGACTTTTGCCTTTGCATTTCTCATTTACTCAAAAGTACTAGACTATCTACATCGTTTTACATGAAGACGTCCAATTTTGTTTCTTCACAGATCAGGTCTCATAATGGAATGATTTTTTCCTAATTTCCATAATATGCTACATCTAGATAAGTATAGGGGAAAATTAAACTTAATTCTAATTATTCCAAAGGGATAATTTTAAAAATTCTTTATTTCATGAATATGTAATCCCTGCAATGATGCATTGAACAATGACATTGCCTGATTAGGAAACATTTTTTTTAAATTTACATCTCAGAAATAAAATTGAAAAGAATGGAAACAAAAATAATCCTTTCTTTTTTAAGTCAAGGATGGCTTTTAGTCTCACTGGATCATACAATTACTCTGAGTTAAATATTTCATTTTTTATTCTATTTCCTTTAAATTTTCAACTGCTAACTGATAAAAGGGTCATTCAACCTTTACAATTTCCAATTATTTCACTCCAATTTTTGTTAAAAAGCCGCTACTGTCTCTAAAGGAATTATTTCTTCTTCTTTTTTTTTTAATCCCTCATCTTGAATTCTTGCAAATACATCTAACTTAATTTGTGAAAGATCTAATCGAGATATAGCCCTAGCTTTAAGTTTTGAGTTAAGATCCTAGATCTAAGCAATAGTGCAAAATCATTTCATTTCACTCTTATAAATTTTTTACTCAACCAATCTCAATATACATTGATAAATATAGCTCATAATAAATCAGGCAATCTTGAACATGATCTAGTTCTAAACTAATTTTTTAAAAAATATGAAATAAAGACACATCTTAATCATTCTCTTTTTAATATGATAATAAATGTAGCCAAATCTTTCATCTTTCTCGGGTTATATGATAATAGATGCAACCAAATATGTTTTCAGATTATGCAATAAAAGTTGCAACCAATCATTCTTTTGATTAGACAATATATGATAGATGAATCTAAATCATTTTCAGATTGTCTGATAAAAGTTGGAGCCAAGATCATGTATGAAATATGATAACAGATGCACCCAAATCATTTTTTACATTATAGATGTGTCCCTTTTTTTAGATCAACATGATAGAACATGCATGCAAATAATTTTGGGGGGTTAAACAATAATGGACAGGCCCCTTAATTTTCTAAATAACAGATGCACCCAAATCGTTTTATTTAGATTATGCTTTAAAAATCACTCTAAAAAATTAGTTAATACAACAATAGGAATATTTAATTAAGTTTTTGGGTGTTATGATAAAAGATGCATCCAAATCATTTTTTTAAAGATGATATGATAATAGATAAACCTGAACATTTTTTAAATTCATACAAAAATAGACGCACTCAAATATCATATTTAAATTGTATGGCAATAGATTCACCCAAATAATCTTTTAGATAATATGATAATCAGCATTCCTCAATCATACTTTATACCATACAATAAGAGATGCACCCATTTTATTTTTTAGATTATAAGATAATAGACAATTCAAATAAAAATAGTCAATTCATTTAAATATAAAGAATGAAATGGGTACATGTAACCTGGAGACGGAGCTGAGAGATAAATTGATTTAGTACCATTCATAACATATTTAAACTTGTCTAATACAAAAACAAAGCAAAAATACAGAATATTCCACAATCTCATGATGCTTGTACAAAAGTACACACTGATATGATCAGTCAGAAGCAAAGTTTATTCCCTTTTCCCTTTCCATTGGCATATACACCAAAACAGTAAAACTAAATCATAACCAAAACTTGACATAGGTTTGTTGAAGATTTTAACAATAAGCAAGGCAGGAACTCACAAAACTGTTGGATGAGTTGAAAAAAATATAGTAATACAGTCCCAGTCACATTGCATTATACCAGATACAATATAAGACCCATAGATTAAATTACAGTAATATCTATTTGAATAACATGTGTACTTCTATACGTACAAGACCCATAATTTAAATTACTATTATATTTATATAACATTTATTGCTTTGATTTAGCCATAATCTATACCAATTCTATAATACAATACAAGATCCATGAATTATATTATCATCATATTTGTATAACATGCGTACTTCTGTGCATACAATATAAGACCCATAAATTAAATTACTGTTAAATATATTTGTATAACATGTGTGCTTCTATACATACAAGACCCATAATTCAAATTACTATTATATTTATATAACATGTATTGCTTTGATTTAGACATAAATATTACATTATTAATGACCAATCGCGTATCTATACCTACACCATCTTCATATTTGAATACTTTGTGTTTGCTTTTTGTACTATGAGCCTTGATTTGCACAACTGAATTTCAGAAATGATCAATAAAGCATATCTTATCTTATCTTATACTATACAATTTGAATAAGATCACAGTGAATGACTGTAACAGAATTTCTTCTATATAAAAGTCATTGGATAGCATCACAGGGGCTTCGCTTAACGTCTCGAGACATTGGTGTGATAAGAAAAAGTCTCAATTGAAAGCAAAATTGGCAATATGAAAAAAGTTTTCATGTCGCTAATGAGCATTGATTTCCGTTGGTATGATGTCATACCATCTGGACATTACATACAATATTGTAGAATACTGGATAATAATCATAGCAAAGGGTCAGTTAACTCATATGAAGCTAGAAAACATTTCTGTCAAAAGTACAAAATCAATCTATATTTGTTTCTATTATAATAATAATAACAATAATAATAATCGGTCACTATTATTCATTCGTTATTCTATAATAAAGTTATTCTATTCTATTCTATCAAACTCATGTTATGTTACTGAAATTGACAATGTCATGCTTCTTATTAATAAAGCTTACTCTATTTTTCAGTTCATCAAATTTGGCACGGCCTTCTCTTGTTTTTTGTATCCATACATCAATATCAGGTGGGATAACTTCCAGAAAAAGCTTTGGAACAATAATAATAATGAAAATTATATTGAATGATATTCAAAATTATATGGAAAATATATCTCTGAATAAAAACAATAAAACTTAATTCCTATTTACATAAAAGTAAAAATGTAAAAAGACAAAATTTAAAAAGGTAAGCCAAAAATCCTTTGTATTAAATTGTTCTAATGAATTGTGACCTGAAACACAAGACAGAGGGACAGCAATTCTGATTTTAATTATTTAAAAGAGAAGGAAAAAAAGCATTCTCTTGAAATTAGAAAGTAATTAAAGTTTTAAGACTAAAGAAGTATATTTGCAGCACAAATGCTCTGATCATTCAAGTTTGTTAAGAAATGTTTTCTGGAGAAAATGGTTCTGGCTCTGAAGACAAAAGTTGAAGATTATAGTATAAATTGTCTGTGCTAGATTTTTTTGGCTTGCAGTGCAATGGATTTGGTTCTTAGCCTAATCTTATATAATACAGTATCAGGTTAAGGGCTAAATAGGCTAAATAACCTTTAAATGCCCTGATGAAGTCATTAAATATAAGAAGAATAAATGGAAACTAATGATCATATACAATACAATCTTCTCAGATAAGTATGATAAATTTGAAAAAAATGATAATAATGATGATGATGATGATGATAATAATAATGATAATAATAATAATAATAGTGTTAATATAGCGCTCTCCCATACCAGTACATATGAATAGACTACAGCATTTTAAAAAATTACAATACATTTAACTTACAACTTAAAAACAATGTCAGCAAATCTAAACCATAACAATCTTATGAATAACAAGCATTGCAAAAAAATCATTAAAAAATCTACAGAAAACAGAATGATATAAGATCAACGGGTCAAATATGCCTGACTGAATACTTATTTCAGAGACTTTTTAAAGCGATGTCCAGATTGTGTAGACTTAACATTTGCTGGCTAACTATTCCACATTTACGAGATGAGTGGTGAAAACACACGCCCACCATATACAACATATTACTTTTGGGGGGTACTTTCAATAAAGTTTTGTCATTTGAAAATCTCAACGATCTAACAGGACAGTGAAATTCCAAAAGTTCTCTTTTATAAGATGGCTCATGGGAAAAGATTATATTAAAATACTAAAGATTTATATTGAATATTTTGTTTTACTGACATCCAGTGGAGTTGTTTTTGAGAGATGTTACATGATCTCTTTAAGTCTTTACTTGCAACTAAAAATCATTCTGGCTGCATAAGTTTGGATATTCTGGAGTTTACTGATGTTTTCATTTGACAGGTTTAAGAGGTATTAAGCGTCTGTGTCATATCAGAATGTATAAAACTTTAATTTTGCCAATCTCGTGGAATTAAAAGTTTAAGATATTGAAAAGATGTTTAATAAAGTTAACATCTTTAAATGGAAGACAAAAAAGAAGACACAAAAAAAATTTAAATACCAACATTATAAGTTACCATATACTCCATGATCAATTATACAAAAAAAAGAATTTGGTAATTAAAAAGTTAAAGGGACTGACAATTCAGGCCATTACCTGGGGGAGCAGATAGCTCAGTAGGTTATGGCGCTGGTTTATGAAGTGAAAATGGTTGTGGGTTCTAGCTCAAGTTTGAAGTTTGGATTCGAGTTTGAATCCAGGTTTGTGTAGGCTTTCATGTAGAAATTCTATTTTTCAAATTTTTTCTGTTCCCTTATCCTGTGATAGGCTGGATATAAGTGCCTAGTCCTATCAGAGACAGACAATAAATTAGGAATTCCCATGTTCCTTTGTGTATGTATAAGAACCCTTGGTGGTTGAAACTTGAAAGAGCAGGCCTTTCCGGCCTTTATCCTGGCATTAATTTGACATCCAATTCCTACCATAGCCTAATAGATAATAACATTCCCCACAAACATTGTTCTGATTGAAGATAAAGTGAAGGCTAAGATCAGAGGGGACGAATAGTAGTTTGTACCTCCTTACAAGCACTCCCAGTTTTAGTCAAGCGCAAAGAGTACTTAATGTTAGGATTACTGGATATGCGCTATACAAATGCTATCCATTATCATTATTATTATTAAAAATCAAATTCTTCCTAAAACCTATACACTAACAGAAGTAGAGAGTAGCTCTTATTGAAGCAGTCTGTCTATATGAGTAGGATGAGGAGCAATGATGGAAAAATTAGGAAATTGAAGAAAGAAACAAAAGTTAAATAACAAATTTGTAACCTAAAATAACAAACAATAAGAATTAAATGGCAATATAAAATGAACAGATAAAATTGAAGTGAAATTGAGATGAGGAGAAATATCTAAAACAAAACATTAATCATCTGCAAAAAAATCATAATCAAAGAAATTCATCACCTTCCAAATAACACTGCGAAACCTGCTACTTCGCAGATCCCCTGTTTGAGCCTTTTCTTTCAGCCGTTGCATCATGCCTGGCCGACCAAATAACTTCTCCCATTCCAGACTTTTAAAAAAGAATTGAGACAATTTTCATGGAACATGGCTAAAAATTAAATAATTAATCATTGCAATTGTACAAAAATAAAACTATATCAGAAATGTAAATACCGACATTTTAAGTTACCTATAATTATTGCCCAAGCAAGACAGAAAAAGAAGAAGAAAAATAGCTTTGAGGATGCTATCTTGTCATATATAATGACAAAGACAGGAATAACACTAGACATATAGAACTAAAAGCTGTCAAAATTATTTGTTTGCTGAATTTGCATCAACGTGAGGAAAATATTTTAAGTATGCATACCAATATATTGTTCCATTTTCCTGAATGGGAAAATGAAATAATGATCTTAAAATGAGTTTCCTCTCAATTTTTTTTTTTGTCCCAACAGCATTGCATGGATGTGACAATAACAAATAGTGATCAGGGGTGCCCCTGATAAAGATGAAAAAGCCCGGACTTACTACTTGCACACATAAAATTTGGCATACCGGTATGAGGTATATGATTGGTATTAAATAATGATTTCTAAGTTACAAAAAAAAAAAAAAAGAAAGAAAAAAGATACTAAACAGACGCAATCAACAAAATCAGAAACAAGCTTCATCTTTCTGAGGTAAGTCTCACTTGTTTCTTTCATTTTAACTCCTGCCCCACCAAGGCTCTGTGACAATTTGAGACTTTAGAACAAAGGTGACTATTCCCTTCTCTCTTAAATCGAAAGTGTCTTAAACCTCTTAGTTATCACATTGGAAATATATTACCCGTTACTTATGGCATATGGTTCAAATTATACAGTTTCACATAATAGCCAAGAAACACACCGTGTTATTATCACAATATTGTAATGTAAAATTATTACATGACAAGAAATAGAGTAATATGTGGAACTCAAAATATGGACATATTCTTGAAGGTAGCATAAAATGCTAGAGGAAAATATTTTCCTGCCTAGGCCTACGTTATGAATGAATGTTATTTACATAATTGATTACCATTTTAAGACTTCCTATAATCAAACAGTATGTTTCATTTCACTTTGCCTTCATTTTGTGGCATAAAATGGTCAAGAATACTCTGACTGTAGTTTTGTGTCACGTTCTTCTTATAAAATTTTGTGAAAGTGGTCTCTTGTGACCACCCTGCGACATCAAGAATTACAGAAAAGGGCAATTCTTTTGCAGCTGCCGCTGAGGTACTTGCAGCTCAAGGGCTATGCACATTAAATAATGACACATCAATACTGCTAGTTCTAAAACAATTTTTATCCATCAACTTTTTGAATCTCTACTGACTGACTTGAAAGCATAATAATAAATTTGTAGTATGATTTTCTTGCCTATGTACCTTAGTTCTAGCCAAATATTCCTTCATAATTCTAACAATACATAAACTAGGATTTGCATCAAATGCTATAAGTTCAACAGGTTTCTGATGAACCCCTTTCCTTGTATGTTTCAGGACGCTGTTAATAAACAAAATTCATTTTTGATCTGTGATCTTTATGCTATTAATTTCTAATTTATGAAATGTTTGTCGACGGGGTCCTGATAAGAGAGCTAAAAGCATAGTTTTAAAGTCAATAGTTAGGGCAGTAACGGGTACCCATGAATCTAAGAATTTCAAAACTATATTACATCCCATGTAGCTACTTTGCTCTTTCTCGTTAACGATGGTCTTTTTTCAATTACCCCTTTCATAAATCTTCTTACGACAGGTATATTGCCAAACGATTCTATTTGTCCTTCTATACTTATACATAATACTGAATTATAATATGTCTTTCCTTCAGCAAATGTTCAGCTAAAAAGTTAATAATTCCTCAATAGGCGGAAAAATTGGATCCACTTGTCTTTGAGCAGCGTAGCCCTGCCATCGTTTAATATGAGTCGTAAACTCTTCGTGTGTCAGTTCGCCAAGATGAGATGCATAGGTCGGTAGCTGTGTTTGAAAAACCTTGGTTTTTGTACTTTTCCCTGACTACTTTGCAGATCAGAAGTCTTATTTTTCTGTGCAGCGGGTGTTGTTTATGAGGATGACTGGCAAGTGAAAGAAGATATTGCCTGGAAGACACTAAAATCGGATTTTCGATTAGGGCACTGATTAAAAGAGGGTAGAATGTTTGAGTTGGCCAGTATGGCACCACAGCAATCCCCGTTGCTTGGTCCGCTAAAACCTTTTGGATGACTCTAGAGACAAAACAAAAAGAAAAGAAAGCGTAAAAAGTAAAAAAGCTCCAATAACAATCAAACCTGTCCATAGCGGTCACACAAGATCACAAAGAAAAGTGACTGTTATAGACAGGTGGCCGTTATGGAGAGAGGTTAAGATGTGGAAGCAAAACTTCCCCTTCTGAGTTCCCAACCAACAACGTACCGTACAGAGTTTACTAACGTTTGTTGATAGTTGGTTTTCAGGCTTTTGACTGCACGCAGGCCCATAGCATAACAAAACAACCCACTGAATAAATCACAGAGACGTTGACATAAGTAGGCGCATCTTCAAAGAGAAGGATTCACCTTGGCCGAGTCTGGCCACGGTCACGCTATAATCATAGCATGATAAGAGTTTGCCATGGCCTGGCCAAGAGATAATCTCTGCGTCTCTGCTGATGACACCAGTGATTGTCTAACCATGTCATTATGGTAAACTTACTTTATCTATCTTGCGTCACACGTTGATTAAAATTTGGGAGGCTGTCTGTGGACATTCAGCCATGCCACTATTGAACAGGACATTTTTGTTCATGGAAGTAATCGTTATGGGCAGGTTAGATGGCCTTCTTTGTCACAGAAAAGACTGGCCATGACCGCATTGGACAGGTGACCGCTATGAAGAGGTTAAAAATATATGAAAAATGCAATGGTGTCACAAACCAGTGGCCACTAGTACAGGTGGCCGTTATGGAGTGGTGACCGTTAAGGCAGGTTTGACTGTAATATCAATAGCAATTGCCTCAGGGTCAAGCCGATATGAAACATAGTTTTTAAACTGATAATAGTGTCTACTCGCAAAGAGCTCGATTTTGGGCCTTGTACAAGCTGACAACCAGATGTCTTTTGTCTGAGCCCAGGATCAAATCTCTTGTGATAATTTGTTGAGATTATCAGATTTCATTGACCCTTTTATTGTTAATGCATGCTATTGCTGTGGTACTGCCTAGCATTAGTCTTACATGTATATTTCGTTTCATTTTTGTGCATGCCATTAGTGCAATAAAAACTGTGTGTTATTCTAATTCATTAAAATGATGTTTACTCTCCTCACGTGACCAAACATCACCTGCCCTGATACCTTCGTATACGGATCCATACCCAGTAAGACTAGCATCACTAGTTATTACCATGTGTGGTTCAAATCGGGTCAGCGGGCTGTACGCTATGGGAATATTTGTCTTCCACCAATTTATCTCTTTTTCACATTCCACCAATATGTGAGCGTACCCTTCCAATTGACCATTGTTTCTCATAAGAGCTTTAACATTTGCCCTTTTAAAGTAAAAGTAAATGCCGTTCTTATATAGCGCACATATTCACGTAGCCGTGCTCAAGGCGCTTTACAATAACAGTTATACTCCCCTGACCAACAGCAACACAGAACACATAGGACAAGACTGGCAGCCTGTTAGGCGCGATTACAAT
>JASKDV010199479.1:0-10996 GCA_032466395.1 Aegires albopunctatus
GAGAGAGAGAGAGAGAGAGAGAGAGAGAGAGAGAGAGAGAGAGAGAGAGATGAATGAAGGGGTACACAAAATGGATGGTCTCTAATTGATGAAAATCACTATAGATACCAGAGACTTAAACAAATGGAAACTGTTTTAAGCAGGAAAATACTGCAATGAATTTTTGACAATTATTGATAAGTGATTATGAATGTGTCATAGAGAACAATAAATCACCAGTATTTTTTTCAGTTGTTAGCCTCTGGATTTGGTCTTGTAACTGAGAGACGCTAGCACTGTGTTCAGTTTCTCTGAAATAAAGTTTCAATAATGAAATCAGATTGGTGAATGACCTAGTTTATAAATCATAGGTGATATAAAATGGAATTGTAGAAAATAATGGAGAGGTCATTTGGGTCAAACTCAAACCTCCATATCAAAATTACACCAACATCAAAAAGTAGATTTAAATAAGAACCAATTCTTGCATGTTTTTGGGACACAAAGCTTTGCATTTCCTCTGTTCATTGTTATTCAGTTTCAATAATTGCATTTTCCACTTTCATAGCTGCAAACTTTTCAAACATCAAAATCATATTTTCTGTGCGACTTCAAGCTTATACCCTTATTCCCAAAAATAAAAAAACCCTGTAACAATGAATAGAAACATTATCAATGACAATATTGAAGTTGCCTTACGTTCATTGTAGTGCTTTCAAGCCTTATTAATGAAGAGGAAGTGACTGAACTTTTTACCGAAGATGAAATTTAAAATACAATTTTCACTCAGGTTGGATTGGTCAAATCATACTGGTTGGCATGCACTTTAATTGTGCTTAAAATCCTCACTGATTCAAAAGTTATAAGAAATTTAGTGTCTAGGACGCAAATTTCAATTTTAGGAAAATCAAGTTTAAAATTGGAAAACATCAAAAGCGGGGAATAGCCTTACAAAAACACAAAATCGAACCTTTCTAAACATTGTTATTGTGATAAATCTACTAATAGGATCAAGATTGATAATTGGGCTCTTTGATTCTGTTAAAACCAATATCTCTCTTGAAATATCATATTTTGACTTTGAAAGGCCTTAGTGTGAAATTTGCTCTTAAGGGGTTTCCTGTTTAGTACCTAAATTACATTTTTGTACAAAATCTGGTACAACATAAATATTAAGTTGTCAAGGGTCATCAATTAATGTATCCCTAGGTGAATAATGGTTAGGGATAGAGTACATGCATGTGCAAGACCTTTCCCTTTCCTTGCCCTCGCCTTTTGTGGTTAGCAATAGAAGAGGCTAGCAAGAGACCTGTCAGAGACTGAAAGACCTCCCTCTCCTCTCAATTGTCAATAATACGCAAGATGAACTAAGTAGGTGTGCTTCAGTAGATGATCTTATATTGGTTAAAAAGGATAAATAAAAGAGAAAAAAATCAAACAAAGCAAGCAAACAAACAACAATCTAATGTCACTACTTGGTGCACAAAATCCACCATCATGGTACCAATCGCAAATATCGTCGTTTAACTGGGTTCAAATGATGAACAATGATTAAAATATACAAGATTGAGTGAAATTGGTGGTAATTTGCCTCTACCCTGTCCGCATACTTAAAAACAGCTTATAAAGAAGGGGATAAGATTGAGGAAACGGACAACACACCTTTATATACTAATAACTCAGAACAGAGCACAAGAAATGGCAGTAGATAGAAACCCCTTTCACCCAATCCCTCTACCAATGTTTTAAAATACAAAGGCTAGCAAAATGCTGCAAATGTCCAGGGTCTATGCAGACAACTATGAAATAAAATAATTTAAAATCTATGAAGGGGGATGGGGGAGGATTGGAACTTACAGGCTCTGTATTTTCTGTTGTAATTCCTGAAAATACACCAAAAAACAAAAAATGTACACCATAACGTGATTAGTTTATAAGCTGCATGAATAATTTTTACCGAACTTTATTTCTATACTGAATGAAACATTGAAATGTCATTATATTAATGAATCAATAATGTAGAGTTGACTGGTCATATATGTAATTGATGGTCTTGAAACATCACTTGAATGGCTAATTAAAGACATACATATAAGATAAATGACCTGGCTCATGCCCCTTACTAGCGCATATAATTTATGTTGTGCTCAGACAATGCACATTTAAATGAAATATAAAACTGCTCTAACTATTGAGAGCCAACATAATACTAGAAAGCAAGAGCTGAGCAGCCTTTTATACGGTAACAAAGTACAAATGTATTAAAATGATCAATGATAAATGCTTCAGGCAAATAAAATGCTGAGCAACTGCTAGTGGTTGCAAAATAGAGACCTCAGGTTTGTTGTAAAATGTATGGAAAAATGGCAAGAAACATATCATCGCTGTCATTCCATAACTGTATAATGACAAATTTTCGTGATTTTGTTTTGTCGCACACCAATTACTTTACCGAAAGTCGCTCACTTCATTTTTAACAGAAAAATAATTGGCCAATTTTCTTGAGTTATTTAAACATATAAGATACTGCCGCATCTCCTTTTGCCGCTATAAGCCTATAATTTGGTCTTCTCCAAAACATTTTCTTACTTTTCACTTTAATGTTTATAGAACAACAGCTATGATATAATATAATTAAGCAATAACTTAGGGAGAGAAGAAAAACATTCTGATACTTACATTACACTGTTGGCCTCTCTTGGACAGCATGTCCTTTCCCGTTTTTATGAGATTTTTCAATCTTGTATTTTCTTTGTTAATCGATTCAGACTCATCTCTGGACATCTCCAATGTCTGCCTATTTTCTTCAGATGTCTCTCTCTCTTTTATTAGTTCTTCCTTCTCCCTTTCCAAGCATACTGTGATTTCCTCAATTCTGCTTCTCTCCTTTTCTATCCTGACTTTCTCCTCCTGTAACTCTTGGATTTGTCTTTCTAAATCTGCATTCACTTCTTTATTTCCTATTGTTCTCATTTCATTCTCTTTACGTAAATCCTCTCTTTGTGATTCCAAGCAAATTTTAATCTCTTCAATCTGTCTCCTCTCCTCTACTAGCTTTCTCTTCTCCTCATCATTGATGGCTTTTTCTTCATTAAATTTATGAAATCGTCTCTGAAACTCATTGGTCATATCTTTCAACTTGTTTTCTCGTTTTTCCAATAATTCTTTTTCATTTTGCAGTTTATCTTGTTCTTTTACCACGCTAAATGAAATCTCTTGAACATTCCCTTTATGTTCTTCAATTTCTTGCTGTTTTTGAAGAATTGCGCGTTTCTCTTCCTCCAAATTCTGGACTTGTTTCTCAAGGTCTGTGTAAGTCATCTTAACTTTTTCTTGTTCTTCTACAAGCTTCTCCTTCTCTCTTTGTAAGGCATCCTTGTCTTCCTTCATTTCATCAATTTGTTTCTCAATGTCTCTGTTTATTATAATCACTTTTTCTTTTTCACTAGATAGTTCATTCTTTTCTTTTTGTAGGATCTCTCTCTCTTCATTTAATTCATGGATTTTTTGTTCACACTCTGCTGCCATCTCTTTTAGCTTTTCTTGTTCTTTTATCATTTCTTCCTCTTGGTTTTTCAGCTTTTCTCTTTGTGTTGTATTCAATGATTTAGAGTCTCTGGAAAACTCCTCAAACCTGTATCTTTCTTCTTCAATTTCTTGTTTCTCCTTTTGTAACTGTTTTTTCTCCTTTTCAAAGCGTACAGTAATCTCTTCAATTTTCTTTCTCTCTTCTCCTATTTTGATTTTCTCTTCATGTAACGCTTGCCTTTCTAAATCTGTATTGATTTCTTCTTTTCTCTCCATTTCATCTTTTTCTTTTTGAAAATCCTCCATCTGTCTTTCCACAAATGTTTTGGTCTCTTCAATCTGCCTTCTCTCTTCTTCAAGCTCATCCCTTTCTCTTTGTAAGGCATCCTTCTCTTCATCCATATCATTAATTTGTTTCTCAATGTCGCTGTTCATCATCTTGACTTTTTCTTGTTCTTTTGCAAGTTCCTCCATTTCTCTTTGTAATGCATCCTTCTCTTCATTCAATTCATGCATTTTACTTTCAAACTCAGCAGCCATGTATTTAAGTTTTTGCTCCATTTCAAACTCTTCCTCTTGTTTTTCCAAGTCTTCCCTCTGCCTTGAATGTAATGAATCAGAGTTTACGGACATCTCTTTAACTTTTTGCCTTTCTTTTTCCATTTTTTGTCTCTCTTTTTGTAACTCCGTCTTTGCTCTCTCCAACTCCATTGTCATCTCTTCAATCATTTTTCTCTCCTCTCCTATTCTGATTTGCTCCTCCTGTAGTGCTTCTTTTTCGAAATCAGTATTAATTTCTCCTTTTCTCTCCATTGTATCTTGTTGTGACAATTCATCTATCCGCCTTCCTACAACAATTTTGCTCTCTTCTATCTGTCTTCTCTCCTCAATAAAATCAACTTTGACTCTTTGCAAGGCATCCTTCTCTTCATTCATTTCATCGATTTGCTTCTCTATGTCTTTGTTCATCACAACCATTTTTTCTTTTCCTCTTGAGAGCTCATTCTTTTCTTTTTGAAGGATTTCGTTTTCTTCATTTAATTCATAGATTTTTCTTTCAAACTCGGCAGCCTTGGATTTAAGATTTTCTTGCTCCATTTCAATCTGTTCTCGTTGTTTATTCAATTCTTCCCTCTGCCTTATAAGTAATGATATAGAATCTCTGGACATCCCTTCAAGTGCTTGTCTTTCTTCTTCAATTTCTTGTCTCTCCTTTTGTAACTGTTTCTTCTCCTTTTCCAAATTTAAAGTGATCTCTTTGATTTTCATTCTCTCTTCTATTTTGACTTCCTCTTTATGTGATGCTTGTCTTTCTGAATCTGCATTCATCTCTCCTTTTCTCTCCATCTTATCCTTTTCTTCTTGTAAATCATCTATCTGTCTCTCCACAAAAATTCTGGTCTCTTCAATCTGTCTTCTCTCCTCCTCAAGCTCATTCTTTTCTCTTTGTAAGGCGTCTTTCTCTTGATTTATTTCATCAATTTGTTTCTCAATATCTCTGTTCATCAAAGTCACATTTTCTTTTTCCATTGAGAGCTCATTCTTTTCTTTGTGCAGGAGTTCTGTCTCTTCGTCTAATTCATGGATTTTTCTTTCAAACTCCGCAGCCATGGAATGGAGTTTATTTTTCTCTTTTTCCATATCTTCTTCCGGATTTTTCAATTCTTCTCTCTGTCTTGTATGCAATGAGTCAGAGACATAAAGCATCTCTTCAAATTTTTGTCTTTCCTTAACCATTTCCTCTCTCTCCTTTTGTAGCTCTTTCTTTTCCCTCTCCAAGTGCATTGTGATCTCTTCAATTTTCCTTCTCTCTTCTTCTATTTTGACTTTCTCCTCCTGTAGTGTTTCTCCTTCCAAATCAGCATTCATTTCTCCTTTTCTCTCCATCTGATCCTTTTCTTCTTGCAAATCATCTATCTGCCTCTCTACAAAAATTCTGGTCTCTTCAATCTGTCTTCTCTCCTCCCCAAGCTCAACTTTTTCTCTTTGTAAGGCACCCTTCTCTTCCTTTATTCCATCAATCTGTTTTTCAATGTCTGCATTCATCATCTTGAGCTTGTCTTGTTCTCCTGAAAGCTCATTCTTTTCTTTGTGCAGGATTTCTCTCTCTTCATTTAGTTCATGGATTTTTCTTTCAAACTCAGCAGCCATGGCTTGAAATTTTTCTTTCTCTCTTTCCATCGCCTGTTCTTGTCTCTTCAGATCTTCTTTCTGACTTTCCAGACAATTATTAATCTCTTGATTTTTCAATTTCTCTTCTTCAACTTTGAGTTTCTCATCAAGAAACTCATGAGACTGTCCTTCCAAGTTTGTGATCTTTTCATGAAACATCTTCATCTCCTCTCTTATTAATTTCTCTTTTTCTTTTTCGGAGTCATCTCTCTGTTGCCCTGAATTTGTATGACTTTTCTGTGTTTCCAAATTGATGTTGATTTCTTGTATTCTTCTTTTCTCCTCTTGGATGGTTTCTATGTCATTATTCAATTCTTGGGTTTGCCTTTCAAAGTCTGCAGTCAAATGCTGTAGTTTCTTTTGTTCCTGTTCCATTTCATTTTTCTGTATTTCTAAGTCATGTTTCTGTCTTTCCAAAAAGATATTCATCTCTTGAATTCTCAGTTTTTCCTCTTCAATCTCAACTCTGACATTGTTTAATTCTTTAGTTTGTTGTTCCAATTCTGTGCTTTTCTTTTCATATTTCATTCTCTCTTCTTTCGAATGTTCCCTTTCTAAAACTTTGTTTTCAAACTCCCTTCTTTTATGCTCCATCTCATCCTCTTCCTTCTGCAAAGCAGATTTCTGCTCCTGCAAGCTCAGCGACATCTCTTTGATCATCCTTCTCTCTTCTTCCATTTTCTTTTGTTCTTCTTTTGCTTTGTTCTTCTCTTCATACAATTCCTTGAGTTGTCTTTCAACATCCACCGCTATCTCTTCCAACATCTTTGTGTCCTCTTCTACTTTATTTTTCTTCTGTTGCAGGTCTTGGCTATATTTCTCAGAAGGGGTATCCTTTTCCCATTGGATAAGTTGGTTCTCTGCCTCCCTTTCTAGAGAGACTTTTGGGCTTGACTCAATTTCCCGTTGTCTTGAATTGTCCTCTGTCGTCATTGACATCTGGCCAATAAAAGAGACATTCAATTCTGGTTGGCGCTGGTCCATTATCTGACTGGCATTAGCATCATCTTGCCAATCAGATTGGTTTGTGGCAAAAGCAGATCCAAACAAAGGAAGCTCTGCAGCACTATCAGAGAACATATCCACCCCTGATAAACTAAAGTCCTCGTCAAATCTGGGCAAAGCGGTTTTCTGTAATAAGGTGAGAAAAACAGGCAAACGGTCACTTGTGTACAAAATATAAATAGCATGACAATGATCCCTTAAATTAAATAATATATAATAAGTGTCTGGAATGAGCGGATGGAGAGAGAGAGAGATGGAGAGAGAGAGAGAGAGAGAGAGAGAGAGAGAGAGAGAGGAGAGAGAGAGAGAGAGAGAGAGAGAGAGAGAGAGAGAGAGAGAGAGAGAGAGAGAAGAGAGTGAGACAGACAGACAGACAAAGAGAAAAAGAGAAAAAGAAAAAGAGAAAGAAGGCAAGAGATAAAGTTAAAGAGACAAAAAAGCTTTTCTTATGGTTTGTTAGTTTGACAGTATGAAATAATTAATTTATAAAATACATGGTAGATAATGCTGTCTTAAATTGCCAGTTCATTTCTTCTGCGAGATCACTTACGCGCTTAAATGTGATGCTGCTCGAGTGAAGCTGCATTCTCAGTTCTCGATTCTTGTCTTCTAGTTTTTTCAATTTCTGAAATTGGATCAGATAAACATATGGATTTTAGGGTGCATGTCAGCTTACTCCCTTATTTCAAAGATGACCAAATAATTAAAAGATAACTCCCCCAACCCCTAAACAGAAATAAACAACAATAAAACAAACAAAATCCATCCAGACATTAACACACCATTTATAACATCCAAAGGTGAAATTGATCCAATTCACTTTCCCTGAAAATCATGACATTATAATGACAATATCCGATTCCCTGAGCTTTCCATGACTCACTAAAAATTCTTAAAAACAACTTTATATTGACAAAGTTTACAGCACAATCACTTCATCATCCAATTAATTTCATTGTGCTAGTATGCCAAGTGATTTAACAAGTCGTTTTAATGGTGTCATTCATCGCACTTCTTCTCCAGCCGTTGCCCAGTGAAAAAAAACATAGAAACAAAAAAAATTCCAGAAACTGGGAATACTTGGTAAACGTTCGCCCCTGGCAACATCAAATCCCACAACAACAAAAAATTGAATAGAAGTACTGTAGTAATCATAATAAATAAAACAAGCCCGTTCTAATAAACAGGATTTAAAATATTTCCGTTGTCACCAAAAAACAACAAAGAAGCACTTCACTCCATAATAAAATAAACAGAATTTGAAATAATTTTTAGCTTCCCCCCTTCAACATCAACAAGTGGCATTCCGCAATAAAATAAACAGGACTTTTAAATATTTCCCAGCTGTCCTCCCAAAAGATCCCACAATGACAAAGCTGCACGCCGCAAACTAGCTTCACAGCACGTCTCTAACCTTTTTGGTGAACTCATCCATGAAGCTTATTTCAAATTCTGTAAAAGATGTGTTTGTTATGTCTTTCAGGGGAGTTGCTACTGTCTGATGGATTGGCTTTGTGTTGGTTTGGTCCCTGAAATTGAATTTCAGTAGAAAAGTAAAGTAAAGATAAAGGAAAGGGAATTTGTAAATAGGGCGTTCCAACTTATTGAGCTCAGATGCTTTATCAGAGCTGCCAACCCAGATCCACTAAAAAGCGTACAATTGACACTGCAAAGTTATACAAAAGAGGAAAAAAATATAAAAATCTTAACAAAGGGGTGTGGATGTGGCTTCGTGGTCTAGTGGTAGACATTTGGGCTGGTGATCGAAAGGTCCCAGATTCGAATCCCGGTTGGGTGCGATGTTGAGTTCTTGGAAAAGACTCTTTACATGCATTTCCTTACCGTACCCAGGTGTGAAATGGATACCTGGCCATAGGTAGAGGAAGATCTTGTCAGTATGCTAGAGTGTAGCACCTTTAATAGGATCGCACCTATGTATGCCCCCCGCGGATTGAGAAGGATTTTGAATTGTATTGGCCTGCCAGGGAACTCTGTAAAGCGCATTGAGCACATTTAGTGGAAAAGAGCTATATAAAACGCTTGTTTAAGAAAGGAGAGAGGTAATAAGAGGGTAAATACGTGGTTATCTTTATTTACCCATATATATTTTTTAAGTTACATTATAATGTAAACTTTCAACATTAAGGCCCTAATCAGTGTACTTTAAACAGTAATCACAACTTAATAAAAAAGATAAATAAATAAATAAAAATTAGCACAGTACTAGGGTTTACCCCTTATATTGCACAACTTTTAAAATAAAATTAACCACTAAAGTAAGGAAAGAGGGTAGCAGGTGGTGGAAAGGGGGTAGGCACTTTTTAAATTCTTTACCCTCTATTTTCATAACAAAATTTAGGGGCCAAAAAAAAAAAAGAAGGCCCAACCCATGTTGGACAGCATTTCACAACTTCCATGCCTCTCTTCCCATTCCCCAACACCACTAATTTCATTTTAAAAAAAACTATACACACACACATACTATAACACATACACAATCATCCAAAAGCATATACACATGTGCACTCACAGACATAGTTATACTTTCTTTTTTCTCATTCCCCTCCCTCCCAATTGTGAGTGACCTGTGTAAGACACGATCACATCTGACTATACAATGTAGATATAGTTATGCCTTGAAGACGAAAGAAAAACATCAATAAATAAGGCAGGTTTTTTGCTGTTAGATGCAATTACATGCTACAACACACTCATAACATGACCAATCAAGTACTTATATCACTTGTGATTGTATTCATCTGAGAAGTGATTACTTTCCCACCTCTCTAAACTGGAATTCATATTTTCGGACATTTCCTCAATAAGTTTCAAAGGTGTGCAAGGCGGTCTCTTGAAATCTATAAAGAGAAAAAAATTGTAATCAGAGAACAAGCAGACAAAACAAATAATAAAATCATCAAATTAACCGACCATAACTAAAAACAGCAGGCCAGGTAGCTCAGTCAGTAGAGTGTTGTGCTGCTAAATTGTGAGACCCGGGTTCAAACCCCCAGTCCCAGCAGATTTTTCTCATGGTCTCCCTGTCGACCCAGCAGTAAATGGGTAGCTAGATCTCTTGAGATCTGGCGAAAGTAAAGCAATGGCAAACTCATGGCAAACACAAAGCCGTATGCCTTAAAAATTGGTACTCTACTCCAGATTTCCTCTACGCTCAGTATTGAGTATGAGAAAAACTTTTCAACTTTACTTTAACTAAAGACAACAACAAAAGCCCACTAACTGAAACTTTAAAATAATCCAATCACTAACCTGGAATTTGATTGTACCTATAAGTTTGAGGAATGCATACAGTCTCTCTACGTTTCTGAAATAGAAATATCAGACAGATTTGATAAAATTGCTATATTGGCTCACCTCTTTAGTCTTAAAGACTTCAGTGCTTAATAATCATCAATGTTTATGGAACAGCTTTCTTTTTAATTTCAACACAAAACCATTTATAAGTAAACAGTCAATCTCTCTGATTCTTTTGCTTTGATTGTTATAGATTAAAATGTATTCTTACTTTTCAATCTCTCTGCTTCTTTTGCTTTGATTGTTTTAGATTAAAATATATTCTTACTTTTCAATCATTGTAAGAGCATGCACAAAAATCAAAACCAGTGAAAGTGTTATTTTTCAATGCTATAATAAGTAGCATATAAATCAAGTATGATTGCTAAACTGATACTATGTAGGCGGCCCATCAGTAATACTCAATTTGATTGAGCTTGAAAGTTTCTTTGTAGGCCTTGGGAGAGTGGATAGCTCAGTGGGTCAGGCACTTGCCATTGTTCAAACCCATGCAGGTCTAAATTTGAAATTCAATTTTTTGGGGGTTTCCTTCTGTCCCTACCTTAAGCTATTAGGATAAAATAAATGCCAAGTACTAATGGAGACGGACTAGCCATTTGCATCCAAAAACACAGTATATTTCTCTTTATACTCAATAAATATATTGCATTTTGGATACAAATGGCAATATAATACAGGTCACATGAGTATATTTATACAGGCATGTAAAAAAAAATCCTTGGCTTTTTATAAGGCAGTCTTAAAATACCATATCACCGAAATAGTGGAATTGGAGAAATGAAATATTACATCAGAGATTCAAGTAATATAATACCTTGGAGAGAATCCAATGTTACAGTAAAATACATATTCACTCTCTCAATATATTTCAATTTTTTTGCGTATTGACAGTAATACTCAACCTAGTTGTATTTTGTCATTGTATTTGAAGAAGAAGAAGAAGAAGAAGAAGAAGAAGAAGAAGAAGAAGAAGAAGAAGAAGAAGAAGAAGAAGAAG
>JASKDV010199490.1:0-10996 GCA_032466395.1 Aegires albopunctatus
ACTATATGTATTTCTTCTACTCATTCCTACCACGTCTGTAAATCTAATTTCCTTGTGGATGAATAAAGTTTATTATTGTTATTATTATTATTATTATTATTATTATTATTATTATTATTATTATTATTATTATTATTGGGTGCACGTGCGTGTGAGTGAGTGTGTGTGTTAGTGTGTGCGAGGAGTAAGTGTGGTGCTTGCGAGTGTGTGGGTGTGTGAGTATGCGTGAGTGTGTTGAGGGGGAGGAGTGAAAGGGGTGTGTGGAAAATAAGGTGTCTCAAATAAATAAAATGTAATTCGATTAAATCTTACTCTTCTTTTCAATTTCACAGCCAATCACCATCTCACATTATTACTTGTATAGTAATCTTTTAATATTCATCATCGTTTTCCATTTTCTTTTGCTCTCGTTTGCTTGTCTGTCAAGATTAATTCATTTTCCCACTTATAAAAAGATATCACGAGACAGAAATCTTTAATAATAGTCTTTTGTATTATCGTACTCATGACTTGGAATGAGGAGAAAGGCATACATCATATCATCCCTTGGGAAGAATAGAAATGCCGAGACAAGTCCGATGGCAATGTCATTGCGTTCCTTCATTGATATTATGTTGAAGGAATCAATAATGGTCGTGACTATCTCCTCTTATAAATAAAGTTGTATTTTTAATCATGTCTGGAGATGTTATAGTGGTCTATGTCCATTGAAATGAACACAATTGTTCCGCGATAATTTTATATTCTTATTTTGTACCCTATCAAATCCAGCTTCTTATGAGCATTTTTATCAATATGTGTAATTTTTCATGTTCTTTAAAGCTCGAAATTAGGCTTAATTCAAAGTAACGGTAAACAATAAAAAAATTGTGAGATTTGTAGACAATGCTAAAAATCTCGCATAAGCAAAATGTCTTGTTCTTATATTTATACAATTGTAACCAAGTAGCGTATAAGATAACCCAAAGAGAGGATCTAGGAAGACAAGATTCTTACAAAGGAAAGAAACGAGAAAGTTGAAGAGAAGCAAGAAGGAATCAACCCACAATCTTCGCGCGGCACCTAATCCACAAGTACATGTAGCTATATTTCGATCTGGTTTTAAATCTACATTAGACATTAATACAGTTTCTAGATGAAGATAGATCTAATAGACCTGGTTTCTAGACATATAGTATGCTCTACTAGAACTAGTTTTAGAAAGCTGCTTGATTCTATGCTTAGCTAGCGTTAATTATAAATTAGACCAAAATTTATATACTTTTAGTTGTGTGACAATTCATAGCCTGATCTTACTAACTTGCTCAAGTAATATAATGTTCAATATTGGGGCCACACCATTTAGGCTCGTACAGATTCCCCTTCGTCTAATTATACGGTCACAACCAAAATGAAATTAGGCCTGGCCTTTCATATATAATTGGTAGAGTAAATTAGCGTTAGCTGAAGCTATCCTTTAAATATGGAAGTGAATGATACGTGTTATCAGAAGAAAGCTGCTGCTGGTGGTTTAATCATGATAGACAAGATTGAAATGGGTCATTACTCATCTAAGTGATTACCGTTCAGTCGCTCAAGCACCTGTACTAACAATCAGTATTTTGGATCGCAGGTTCGAAGCCGGGTTTGTTTTCATACTTTTTTTATGTGGTTTAAAAAAAAATATAATTATATAGTTTTATCACTGATATGTGGTTTTTGTTGTTGTTTTTTTTAGATATTTGATGTATTGAATTCTCTCTTAAAATTTGCAGCCTCGTGATGTACTGATATAGTATTCCTTACAATTACATACCCTTTCATGCTCTTGTAAAATGTCGAGGAGTTTGTCCGCCTTATGATTGATGCATGTGTCAAGACTAATGGTGATGGTCTTCTAAGTCATTTCAAGTTTAATAAAACCCCTTACACCAAATATTCTTGTTAGGTATAGCCTATCCACACTTGCTTTGGTGTGGTGGATTTTCTCCATTGTCTGCAATTCTCTTGCTTTGCGATTTGATTTTATTCATTTATATTTATTTTTTGTTGTTGAGATCTTTAATTTTCCCATTAATGATGTTGAAACTACATGTGACGAAGGGGTATCTGTTGCATTCATTATGTTTACGGAGTTCAGTTTTGATTCAAGCGCTATACGTACGGTCCTGTTATACTCTTACATTTCGTTCAAAGCCTGGACTGTTGATGATAATATCCTAAGCTAGAACTATCGCTTTCACAATGGATTACATTCGTTACATAATATTATTACGCCATTCATCTTGATGTAAGCGTGTTAGTGAGGGTGGTTGGCGTGGTGCTGTTGACAAGGATCTTGTCTTCTCCGTCTGATCTACATTTCTTATGCATGTGCTGTCGTTTCAAGTCTGGTGGTCAGATTCTGGAGTTCTTCTTCATTGCGGCCCATGAGATCAATGTCATCTGCGAATCGAAAATTGTGCTGTGGGAGCTGTCGTTCAGCGTCTGGTTAACTTATTGTAGGAAGCCCATGTTTGGTTCTTCTCTCTCTCTTTCTCAAGGATCTCTCTTGAATAGTCTTGCTGAAGTTCTCAGTGAGGCTGAGTTCTTCTTCCCGGAGTAAAGGGCTGCAAGTCTTCCTTTTATCTCAGCTTTGAATATTATGTTAATTTTAGGGTAGACGGGGTCCCACTTTGGATCTAATCAGTAGAGTCGTGAATACCATATCTGGGTCACTGTTAGTGTCGGCGCCAGTCTGGGCTTTGTTAATGCTTGACTTGTCTGGGGGACATAATATTATTTATCTGATTGGACCGCCTGACGAGTGCCATATCATTCTTCTGGATACCTTGTGGGGGAACAGGCTTTGGCGAAAGGATAATATATGGGTGCTGCCGAATTCCAGAAATCTCGTGTCTCTGTCGTTGGTTTCTCCCGTTCCATAAAGGCCCACTGCAACTGGCCCTAGACCGTGGGCGTCTGGTCCGATATTGCCGTTATTGACATTCAAGTCGCCCTGGATTACGAGGAAGTCTTTCCTTTGATTTGTTTTTATTTTGGCTGTTTCTTAGTCCTCGTAAAAACGTTCGACAGTTTCGTCATCATAGTCCGCTCTGCATATAATGAATATAATTGAATGATCATCATGTTATGTTCTGTGGCTTTTATGTGATACGAATGGAAATCAACCGGCTCCAGACTGGTGTGCAGCTAATGATGTTGTTGAATCTTTTCTTGTTGACAAGATATCCTACTTCATGTTGATGATATTATTGTGTTAAAAAAATTCCCATGAGACTGAGAGCTTGTTTTTCGTGTGGAAGTAGTCCAAATTTACGGCAAAGAACAACGATTTTGAACGGAGGGTACCTTGGAGTTGTAAGACTTTTTTCTTGCGATTTTACTGAGTTTTGTCTTTTTGTTCTGTATAGGTAAATGGTTGTAAAATTAGAATATCCTTAATCTTAGAGGATACATATTTATACAATGTGAGAAATGGACGAGTGATAATCGTTCGTTAAAACGCGATTATCTCTTCTCTATTTCTACTGTATGATAAATTCTTGATATCTAACTTGTCGTGTAATAAATTCTTTATATTCATCGATTTATTTGACAAACATAGCAGCGCCATGGCAACAACGACGAGAAAGCATTAGATATCATATTATCATTGTACGTCTTCCTCACCAATACCGATGATATTGTTACTATTATATTACAAATCGACGTGTGAATAACTATAAATAATGATCAGCGTGCGTTGAAACATGGTGCTACTTATCAGAACTGCGGTTGATATTGGAGAGAAAATCCATCGTCCTCGGTGATAATTACGTAAACGTCGGGCTCATTACCGCCAACAAATTGCTTTTTTTTCTTTTGAAAGGGGGATGAAGTGGTGGAGTAATTCTCAGCAGGTGGAAGTCGACTTGTCGCATTGCCAAAGGCATTGTCGGTGGTCTAATGGGCATTTAATTTCGAAGGGATAATTCTAGAAACTTAAGAAAATATGGAAATGCGAAGAAAGGCTTCGTATTACATTCAACAAGCTTTGCATGGGGTGCCGTATAACAAATTCTGCATAATTTAATAAAATAAAGAACGGAAGAAATTCCCTTTATCATTCCCAACGGGAAAGACTGGATTATCCCAGACGTCACCGCAGTGCAGCGCTGCAGCCGGGAAATAGGGGGGGGGGGGGGGCACGGTAATTTATCTTTTATAATGCGTTTATAATTTAAGCTTATAATTCTAACTCGGTTACGAATTAATGACGTCTAAAAATATCTATAACGCGTAAAAAGGGAAGTTTCCTAGCATGAGAACACAGCGGGAAATCCCATTATTACAACATCCAGGAAGGTATACCCTGAAAGAGGCCAGTCTGACATTGTCTTTAAGAATAATTGGAAACATCGAGGATTAGTACAAACAAATTCGTAACAACACCACGAGAAAAAATTCAATAACAAAAAGCTCACCAACCATCCCACTTAAGTAAATGTGACAATTTCCTTCTTTGTGTCTGGACGTTTCAAAAATACTCTTGGGGAAAGTCAGAAATATAGCAGATGGCAATACTACCAATTCAACACAATAAATAAATAAATAAATAAATAAATAAATAAATGAATAAATAAATAAATGAATAAATAAATAAATGAATAAATAAAAGGCCACATATTCATAGCCATTACAAAAATACCAGATCTACACAAAAATTATGCTTTATCGCCCACGGTTCAGTAGTTCTCGATAGTATCCAAAAACTCCATAATATATTTTTTCTCTGATTAGTTGGAGTTATATCGTACTTAAAGTTAAAGAAGATGTAGATCTAGATTTAGATCTCAAAGTAGATTCTAGTTCATTTTTAATGTTTATAGTTTCTATATCGCTGATGTAGAAGGTATAGTGCGTTGCACGTTGATGGAAATCGAATTTTTAGATATTTTTTAAATTTCAACTCGGATCATTCTCAACATACAATTGTTGTACTCTACCTTTTTCACTTAAAAAAATAAATAAATGATATACATATTTTATTCGACATCTTGAAAAATACCACAATTAAAGGTAGTACTAGTACAGTAATACAGTTCAAGGTTAATAGTATGACGTCACGGCTACCTATATTTGCATTCACATAAAAACACGTGACAAATAATTTAAATGAATAGGGAGAACAACCATTTATAAAATTAAAAAAATCCATCTAAGTGCAGAACCATGATATCATAAATATTGTGATTTAAAATTGGAAAAGTCAAAGCTGCGAAAACCAATCTAGACCAACTCTCTAGAAATGTTCTAGAAAATTCTCTAGAAAGAGAATTAAAATGTAAACTATTTGTTATCCCAATTTTGCGCTCATTAGTGGCACTGTCTAGATCAGCTTTTAATACTTGATCTGTCAATCTGCGTTGGTGGATCTAGATCTAACTTATTACTTTGCATTGTTTGTGTTCGAAATATTATAAATTACAATGGTCATTTTGTAATTTTCTATCTATTTGGTGAACTGTCGTAAAACGCAGCCTCCTCTTGTCAGAAAAGGCGTCTAAAACCACTCAACGTTATAAGTTGAAATTTTCCATGAACGTCCCGAGCATACTTAGGACCACAATTTAGTATAAAATAAAAAACGGATTTTGTGCAAACATATCTGTACGTAACGACACTATCATCGAGAAAGTAAATATTTGCATATTATACCGTTTGCACTAGATTAAGCACGCCTTCATATTGCTGTCTGATTTCTCAACTTGTTCTGCTGATTTAATAATTGAAGATTATGACCATGCCCAAGAAGATTCAAAGGATGCCAAAGCCATGGCTCTCAACGTTCTTTTGAAGGTTTTCCTGGTAGAAAATATTAGCTTATGACAATCGCCACCCATTAAAGAATACAAATAAAATCGTTGGCATTCCACGACAACCCTCAGTCGATTGATGAAAGAGGAAGCCAAAATTGAAGTCCACCCCGAAGCTCCCAGATGGAAGGATTCTTGGAATCAGTTGATTCAGATCTTATTGCAAGATGTGTTCAAAAGAAGCTTCAAGACCAGGAATTTATTGACGTAGAAACAGCTAAAGTCTAAGCTGTCCGACAGCAAAATTTAAACAAACAATATAATTTCTAATTTTAGAAAAACGAAGGTAACACGAGTTTAGTGGAAAACCTATTCAATGGGATTACAATACAAAGTAATCCAAACTTAATCTGGCATTCATGATTCTATTCTCTACAAACTCAGTTTCATAACACACAATGATAAATAGAAGGCAAAGGATAATGAATCACATACATGCTCTTTTGTTAAATAGTAAATCTTTAATGGGATAAAGCCACTATTAAGTAATTTGTATTATAGTCTTCTATCTAAAGGTATTCGAAGTCCGTATTTCTTTATGTTTTAGCAAAAGATGGCGGGCTAAACGATATTCCAAAATTGTTTCGTGTAGAAAACCTTAGCCACAATTTATTACAAAAAATTATATACAAAATCTAATGTAATAATACGTACAAATGTGAATTCTACATGCCAAAATCGAATGTCACTTTACATTACATGTACATTTGTAGGCCACATTTGAATGATTTATGGCAAATTTGGATGCTTCTACGACATTTGAACTTTCATCACCAAATATTTATTGTAGTAATAGGCCTCAGGTATCCCTTATAAATAAAAAATGTGAAAACAGACTATACATTCACACTGGTCTCTTCAGCATCTTGCGAGATCATAACGAGCAATGTCTCCATATTATTATGTCCATCCCACCACTCCTCTCATCTCCTCAAAAGCCCTCCCACGCATCTTTTCATCCCAGTGATGTATTGGGCCATTATCCTATTTAAGATGGATGGACGATATTTCATGGCCATGGGATCATACAAAATAGTTCTACTCGTCCCTTTTCAGCTTTGGCTTATAAGCGTGAGTGTCACAGATGTCGGGTAAAATCTCTACGGACTATTACAAAACAACATCTCCCAACACACCGTGTTTCACTTGTTGATATTAATGAAGTTTTTCTGATTTGATGGTACATTGTATTACATGGAATCAAGCGCCTTGTCTCACATACTATGCATTTATAACTTATTCCTATAAGAGTCATCGACAATCTTTTATTTTGATTTAATTGCACGAATAGAGAACTTGCACAGCAAGAATGCAATACATGTAACTAGAATAAAAATAAAAAGGTATATTGTTTACCTTCGGCGCAATTACAAAGAACATATCAGTAGGCCTATTCAATATATAAGAAACAGCTAATGAAAACAAAATGGTAATTAATTATTCAGAATTTGATGAACGTGAAATACCAGTCTAATCTTTAACTATCATATGCTTCGGTCTTATGCTTTTAAAGTCATTCTTCCTTCCACCATTTTGTATGTATTTGGTTTCCTCATTATCATGTCGCATGGTATGAGTAGTCACTTCCAAGATGCCTCTCATTATGTTAGACGCGAATGTCTAAAAGAAGCTAGGCCGTTTCTGTCGTATTCCCACCACCCCACCAGCTTTCTTTAATCATCCCCCCCCCCATATTTTCCCTGTCTTGCTTTACAATAATTCCACCCCAGCAGATAAGGTCAAACATCATCAAACTGCTTACTGCATCAAAAAAACAACAAAAAAACAAAAACAACAACGCATGGATGATTTTCCCAAACAGTAAACACGACTTTTTATTTTATTGATATCAAGCTAACAACATATCTTTAGAAGCCTTTATTATCTAGCAGTAACGTCTGCCAAAGATAAATAATATGCAAAATGTACTTAATGAGTAATGACATACAATTTTGAATGGTTAGGTTGAAGATAGATAAGGTAAGGAATATTGTTGAGAGATGGAGTGGAATTTGGCACAATGTTCTCTCTCTAAGGATATTCAATTTGTTTTCAAATTAAACATAGAAACAAAACAAAGGAACAACATAGTTCCTGCATACAAAATAAAGTCTTATTTAATCATTTTTGTTATCTTTTTTTAGTAGAAAGATGTTTGACGTACTCACCCTCGTTTTAAAACAACAGGGGATAGAGGGGACTTTAGGGGACCAATGACCACTCCTTGTTATAGAGAATGTAAAATGTAACAACCACCGAGGATTCTTTTACATGCGCAAAGGCACATGGGATCTCCGAGTTTATCGTCTGTCTCCGATAGGACTAGGTACTTATATCCTGCTTACCACAGGATTAGGGAACAGAAGAAATTCGAAACAAATCGGATTTCAACATAACGCCTGTACCGATCGGAATTCGAACTCGACGTGTCTAGCGCGAAAACGTGTCCGTTTTGGCTTTGTAGGCCAGCGGCCGCCACCCTGGCAAATATTCAATTCATACCATGGTATAATTTAGAGAAACACCTCTACAAACTTGTCCTACTCTGACGTATTGAAGTTGTCTCTACTCCGAGTGATCATCTGTCTTCTGTCATCTGTCCTCGGAAACAACATCCTGGCACCCTGGACATTGCCATAGGTGCTCCGTTCCCCTGTCCAAAATCCAACACAGAGTATGTCTACTGATTGATCCTGTATTTTGCTGATTTGTTGCGCGTCTTAATGTTCCTGTCAGCATACAGTTCCTGCGGCCGCTTCTTCTCGTCACCCCAAGCTCCTCCAATCTTGCAATTATCATCTTGTCACGTTCTAACTCCTCATCTACAAGCTTACTGGTTAAGTCTTTCATGATCTCCTTGCCCAGGACATGCCCAGGCTTGTCCTTTTGATGTTGGTACTTACAACAGGGCATTGCATGCCAACTTGTCTGCTTGTTCATTGCCGATTACGCCTGTATGACTTGGCGCGTAGATACATGCGATCTTTCTTAACCTGCTGTTACGAATACAATTCCCCCACTCCTTCCTCAGTGCCTGATTGTTAACTTTCGTTGGCAGATTATTGGATCAGCTGGCCCAGAGGTGTCCTCAATAATCTGTCTCACTTCGATTTCATCTGTTCCTGGAACATTCGGCAACCATTCAAGCTTACGATGACTCTTGTCAGATCAAAAAAAAAAATTGATGCGACACGGACCCATTCATTGCCTTTATTAATTTCTTCCAGTGCGCATACCTTCTTCAGTGTCTCTTCAGCTTGTGCCATCAAAGAGCGGCCTCTCTTTATTCGTGAACCTCTGGCTTCTTATAAGTGCTGGGTACAGTGGGGGATCTTCCATGTCCATTACCTTAAGGTACATCCTGGCCTGGGCTAAACGGTGTCTCACGGCCTTACTGGGGAGATACAAGAATGCACGCGATTGGTGTGTCTCTAGTGCACCCAAGTACTGTGCGCATTGCCTCATTTTGCACTCTCTCTAGCTTTTCAACTTGCGTCTTTGATAAAGTGAGCAAGCCGAGTCCATAGTCTATCACCGCCACCACTACAAGTTGCATCATGGTGACGAGTGTCTTTTGTGGTATCACCGCGGTTGCCATCACTTTCACTGCGGCAATTCCTTTCCTCGTCTTGATGATTATGTTCTCTATGTGCTTCCCGAATGACAGTGTCCTGTCAAATGTGACTCCAAGGTATTTCAGCTCGTAGTCCATTGTCACTGGTGGGGTAGGGCCCTTTTATATTTTGTTACTGAGGGAGTACCATAGCACCTGTGCCTTTGCCGAATTGATTACAGCATTGTTGTCCTCGCGCCACTTTTCGATGCTGCTGAGCCTTGCAAATTAATTTTTTGCCGATCTTTATTCTGTTTTGGAAAGAGAACTTTTCGCCTTGACCCTGGTCGTGTCTTGAACACCGAAGAAACAAGCGTGGAAACGGATGCTTTTACACCATGCATGCTAAGACAGAGAGAGAGAGAGAGAGAGAGAGAGGGGGGGGGCTGTAACGGGTTGGTCTTCTGATACTTGCAGAGAGGGGCCTGCTTGTAACAATGTACGCTGTGTCAACCCATAAGGAACAGATCTCCCTCTTGTCTACATATTTTCTCGAGTGCATTTCCGTGACCAGATGCTGTATGGTGCGCTACATTAAAACAAAGGATTTGTCAATCCATCTGAATGTATGAATGGAGACGTTTTCCAAAAAGTTTTGACTTAATTTTTGTAGGGTTTGAACATAACATTAAAAAAACCTGGAATTCTAGTCATGGACAATCATGAAGGTCTTAAGACATTGGAAGTAATGCATTTAACTTATTTCTTTGCCTTAAGATCGTTCTCTGGTGCTCTGGTTGATGAAGCCATTTCACCAACTAGTCATCAGCCATCAACTAGTCATGCAGTTATCATTCAGTCATCAGCCATCAACTAGTCATGCAGTTATCATTCAGTCATCAGCCATCAACTAATAATGCAGTTATCATTCAGTTATCAGCCATCAACTCGCCATCAGCTACTTTCCCCTTATCAACATTGACACCGGTGAAGCTGAGACCATCGTCACGACGGATCAAATAATTAGACTTCACACGCATGCCGCAACCAGAGAGATAATGTACAAAGACGCCAGGCATGGAAAGGTGAGATAGACGATATATTTTATTGTGTTTTACAGTATTGGATCTACTTTTACTGTTTTGCTTTTTTCAAAATCAATCCACGCACAAACGAAAAGACAGAGAGCCTCTTTTTTCATTTGACATAAATTTGAGGAGTTATAACTATATCGATTACAAATGATTGTTGCCAATTTCTGCGCAACTTACCATTGAGGTTATCAGTTTACTATTCCATCTATAACTCATTTTTTCGAATATATGTGTAAATTATTATATTTTATGTTTATCACTTTTATCAATGCTTTAAAATATAATATTAAATCATTCCAAAACCATATTATTCATTGCTTTAGTCACAAAGGTGTGTGACCCATATTGACGGTCCCCACAAGGTGGATCGATATTGGGGAGCGATGTAATGTTGAATATACATTGTTTATCGGTCATTTTCTTTGAGTATATTTTTCGAAAAAGAGAGAGAGAGAGAGAGAGAGAGAGAGAGAGAGAGAGAGAGAGAGAGAGAGAGAGAGAGAGAGAGAGAG
>JASKDV010199501.1:0-10995 GCA_032466395.1 Aegires albopunctatus
ATTATTATTATTATTATTATTATTATTATTATTATTATTATTATTATTATTATTATTATTATTATTATTATTATACGTCTTAAGTCGGTTCATTGAGGTACAGGCTTGAATTTCAAATCCAAATTTTCGGGTTTCCTTCTGCTCCCTATCCTTAAGTTGCTTGGATATGATGACATTTAGTTCTATGTAACACACATTTCGTTCTAAGTAACACACATTTAGTTCTATGTAACACACATTTCATTCTATGTAACACACATTTCGTTCTAAGTAACACACATTTCGTTCTATGTAACAAACATTATGTTCTATGTAACACACATTTCGTTCTATGTAACACACATTATGTTCTATATAACACACATTTCGTTCTCTGTAACACACATTTCGTTCTACGTAACACACATTTCGTTCTACGTAACACACATTTCGTTCTATGTAACACACATTTCGTTCTATGTAACACACATTTTGTTCTATGTAACACACATTTCGTTCTACATAACACACATTTCGTTCTACGTAACACACATTTTGTTCTGTGTAACACACATTTCGTTCTATGTAACACACAATTTGTTCTAGGTAACACACATTTCGTTCTATGTAACACACATTTTGTTCTATGTAACACACATTTCGTTCTATGTAACACACATTTTGTTCTATGTAACACACATTTCATTCTATGTAACACACATTTCGTTGTAAGTAACACACATTTCGTTCTATGTAACAAACATTTTGTTCTATGTAACACACATTTCGTTCTATGTAACACACATTTCCATCTATGTAACACACATTTCGTTCTATGTAACACACATTATGTTCTATATAACACACATTTCGTTCTATGTAACACACATTTCGTTCTACGTAACACACATTTCGTTCTACGTAACACACATTTTGTTCTATGTAACACACATTTCGTTCTATGTAACACACATTTCGTTCTACGTAACACACATTTTGTTCTGTGTAACACACATTTCGTTCTATGTAACACACATTTTGTTCTACGTAACACACATTTCGTTCTATGTAACACACATTGAATTAGTGTAACACACATTTCGTTCTAAGTAACACACATTTTGTTCTATGTAACACACATTTTGTTCTATGTAACACACATTTTGTTCTATGTAACACACATTTCGTTCTATGTAACACACATTTTGTTCTACGTAACACACATTTTGTTCTATGTAACACACATTTCGTTCTATGTAACACACATTTCGTTCTATGTAACACACATTTCGTTCTATGTAACACACACTATGTTCCATGTAACACACATGTCGCTCTATAAACACATATTCCGTTCTATGTAGCACACACTTCGTTCAATGTAACACTTTCGCACTATGTAACACAAATTTCATGCTGTGTAACAATGTAACACACATTCCCTTTTATGTGCCACATATTTTCCCATATTTCGATCTATGTAACATTTTTTGTGTGTCCCAGGTCAAATGTTCGGACAACACTCAGGACAAGGCGGAAGTCAGGGAGGCGGGTCTTTCTTTGATCCCTCCCGAATGTTTGGGGGTGGGGGGTCATCTGGAGGCAACAATGGACCAGGAGGCAACCCGATGCAGCAACAAGGAAACAACCCCATGATGGGGGGAGGAAGAGGTAAGTGAGGAGTCAGGGAAGATTACAGCAATTAAATGTTGTACAATGACATTAATTTGACTTATCCCGCAACTTTAATGATAGTTTACATGTAGACTGTTACTGGAAAGAAATAGCTGTAAAATAGCCTTCTATGGAAAAACAAAAAACACAACAATTTTCGTTTCATACTTTAGTTGAGTCTAAATGCCTATGAGGGAAGTTAAACCTTAGCAAAGTGAAAGCCTCGCTGCTCTTCTTCTACAGGATCATTCCACTGCTAGTGCTTAAAATGTTTTAACCTACTGAGGAATAATTAGAGCAAGATGTGATCAGGATGTGAAGAGCGATATGTGCGTGTGTTGGTGGGGAAGGGGTGGGGGTGGCAGTTCAGAGAGGGTCATGAGATCTTTGAGAAAGGATATTAGGGATTAAACCCGAGTGTGTGATAGGAAAAAGAGCAATGAAAATGGAGGAGTTGGCGACGGAGGCTTTGAAATTTCCACCCATTTCCAACTCATGAGATGTACTTTTAATCTTGGAGAATATCTTACTGATCGATTCTTAAAATGACACAATGTCCTCATATAATGAAAGTAGATTAAAGCCTTTTGCAATTTAGTCATATCCAGAATGATTTAATTTTTCATATCGTGCCTTTCGATTCCCTTCGCTCTAAGGTGAAAGAAACGAAATTCCAAATATTGATGTTATTTATTTATTTATTATTATTTTTTTACATTCCTTGGATGCCTTGGTTTTAGAGCGTTTTATATGTTTGACCAAACGTCTTAATTCAATTTGCATTTTTTAAAGAAACCAACGTTTTAATAACGATTTGTTAAATTTCTCTTCTAGGAAGCAGTTCTTCTTCTGGAACTGGTGGAAGTAATTCTGGTGGTGGAAATCCTTCTGGCGGTGGTAGTCCTTCTGGCGGTGGAAGTACCTCTGGCAGTGGAAGTCCTTCTGGTGGTAGAAGTCCTTCTGGCGGTGGAAATCCTTCTGGCGGTGGAAGTCCCTCTGGCAGTGGAAGTCCATCTGGCGGTGGAAATCCTTCTGGCGGTGGAAGTCCTTCTGGTGGTGGAAATCCTTCTGGCAGTGGAAGTCCTTCTGGCAGTGGAAATCCTTCTGGCGGTGGAAGTCCTTCTGGTAGTGGAAGTACTTCTGGAGGTGGAAGTCCTTCTGGGGGTGGAAGTCCTTCTGGAGGTGGAAGTCCTTCAGGTGGTGGAAGCAATCCTGCAAATGGCAATGGTCAACTCTCGCCTCATAATCCTTACACTTCCAATACTGGATCTGGAAGTCCCAGCAGTCCTGGAGGAGTAGGAAATCCTGGCAGTCCATCTGGTGCGAATCCCGGTAATCCTGGAAATATTGCAAATCCAGCGTCTTCTGGTGCCACGGGAATGGCATCGTCGGGTGGAGGGGGGATGGGAGGTGGTGCGTCGCCAAGTGATATGGGTGGAAATGGAAGCCCTTCAGGGGGTGGAAGTCCTTCTGGAGGTGGAAGTCCTTCTGGTGGTGGAAGTCCTTCTGGAGTTGGAAGTTCTGGAGGTGGAAGTCCTTCTGGGGGTGGAAAAAGTCCCACAAACGGTAAGGGTCAACTCTCACCTCAAAATCCCTATATATCAAAAACTGGATCAGGAAGTCCAAGCAGTCCTGGTGGAATAGGAAACCCGGGAAGTCCCTCTGGTGCAAATCCGGGTAATCCTGGAAATATTGCTAATCCAGCGTCTTCTGGGGCCACGGGAATGGCATCGGCTGGTGGAGGGGGGATGGGAGGTGGTGCATCACCAAGTGGTATTGCTGGAAATGGAAGTTCTTCTGGAGTTGGAAGTCCTTCTGGAGGTGGAAGTCCATCTGAATCTGGAAGTCCTTCTGGAGGTGGAAGTCGTTCTGGAGGTGGAAGTCCTTCTGGGGATGGAAGTAGCCCTACAAACGGTAAAGGTCAGCTCTCACCTCAAAATCCCTATTTATCAAAAACTGGATCGAGAAGTCCAAGTAGTCCTGGTGGGATAGGAAACCCGGGAAGTCCCTCTGGTGCGAATCCGGGTAATCCTGGAAACATTTTAAATCCAGCGTCTTCTGGGGCCACGGGAATGTCCTCAGCTGGTGGTGGGGGTATGGGAGGTGAAACAACTCCTAGGGAAATGGCTGCTCCCGGAAACACACCCAAAAGTGGAACAATATCAGGAAATGGAAGCTTTTCTGTCACATATGGCCCTGATCAATCCTCGCTTAATAATCCTGACATGTCAAAAATGGGACCCAAAAATCCTAATGGTCCTCACATTCCAGAAAACCCGGGCAATCCATCGGGTTCAAATCCGAGTAATCCTGGAAACATTTCAAATCCAGCGTCCTCTGGCCCCACAGGGATGTCTTCTTCAGGTGGAGGGGGGATGGGAGGAAGCGTTGTTCAAAGTGCACAATCAGGCAGCAAATATCCCCCAGCAACGGGAGTTGCTTCCAATGCCAGTTTATCAAATGAAGATGGTTCCTTTAATTCTGGAAGTACAAATGGCAATGACGGTAGTTCTAAGAACAGCAATGGTCAAATTTCACCCCAAAATTCCCATGTATCAGTAATCGGATCTGGTATCCCAAGCGGTCCAAATATTCCAGACAACCCGGGTAATCCGTCTGGATCAGATCCAGGAAACCCAGGAAAAATTCCCAATCCGGCATCTTCTGGACCAAGGGGGATGGCCTCAGCTGGTGGCGGGGGTATGGGTGGGGGAGCAATTCCAAATGGAGTGCGAACTAAAAGTCTTTAATAGATTATCAATAATGATTATATACTGTGAACGAAAATGCAGTTTTTGTATTAGTACTGATAAGATTTCATTCAAATTCAACTTAGTAATTAAGCTTTTGTATATTTGTATCATTATAAATTAAAGAATTGGTTAGATGTCCTTTCATATTATATAAATGAGTCATTCTTTGTTTTGTTTGTTTCATTGTAGGAGGATCTGGTGGCGGAACTCCCTCTGGTGGCGGAACTCCCTCTGGTGGCGGAACTCCTTCTAGTGGTGGAAATTCACCAGGTGGTGGAACTCCCTCTGGTGGCGGAAGTCCGTCTAGTGGTGGAAGTCCTTCTGGTGGCGGCAGTCCGTCTAGTGGTGGAAGTCCCTCTGGTGGCGGCAGTCCGTCTAGTGGTGGAACTCCCTCTAGTGGCGGAAGTCCGTCTAGTGGTGGAAGTCCCTCTGGTGGCGGCAGTCCGTCTGGGGGTGGAAGCAACCCTGCAAATGGGAATGGACAACTCTCTCCTCAAAATCCTTACACTTCAAATACTGGATCTGGAAGTCCTAGCAGTCCTGGAAGTGGTGGGAACCCAGCAAGTCCATCTGGCGGTGGCGGTAGTTCTTCGGGAAATGGTGGAAGTCCTTCTGGTGGCGGAAGTTCATCTGGAGGTTCGTCGGGAGGCGGAAACCCTACTGGTGGAGGAAACAACCCTGCAAATGGCAATGGACAACTCTCACCTCAAAATCCCTACACTTCAAATACTGGATCTGGAAGTCCAAGCAGTCCTGGTGGCGTAGGTAACCCCGGAAGTCCATCTGGTGCAAACGCTGGTAACCCTGGAAACATAGCTAACCCTGCGTCCTCAGGACCTTCGGGAATGTCATCAGCCGGAGGGGGAGCATCTCCGGGTGGGTCGGGTAGCAGTGGTCAGAACGGTGGGGGTAGTTCAAGTTCGTCTGGTCAAAGACCACCAGGTGGTCAACCTAACCCAGCATCAGGAGGTGTAAGTGGGAGTGGTGGATCTGGCTCTGGTGGTGGACCAAACAGTGGAAGCAGCAGTGGTGGCGGTAGCGGCAGTGGTAATAGTGGTAGTAGTGGTGGGAGCCAACCATCTAACTCAAGCCCCTTTGGTAATGGTCCCAACAGTGGTAGTCCTAGCGGTGGTAGTGGAGGAAACAGTGGTGGTGGCGCTGGTGGTGGAGGAAGTGGTAGCTCAACTTCTAATTCAGGCGGATTTTCCAGTGCGTCTGGTGGCAGCAGTGGTAGCAGTAGCGCAGGTGGATCTGGTGGTAGCCAACCATCTAATTCAAGTCCATTTAGTGGTGGTAGTGGTGGTAGTAATAATGGGACTGGAAACAACGGGGGAAGTAGTGGCTCGGGTTCAAATCAAGGCGGATTTTCTAGTCCCTATGGTGGTGGTGGTGGCAGTAGTAGCAGTGGAAGCTCATCGTCCAGTTCTAATCCGAGTAGCGGGGCTTCAAGCGGCGGTGGTTCCAATCCGGGCAGCTTTTCAATTCCACAAGGCTCAGGAGGAGGCAGCCAGCCTGGTTCTTCCAACCAAAAGCCATCCGGCTCAAGTCAAGGAGTAGTTCCTCCTACTTCGGGATCCGGAGCTGCTCCAAACTCTCAGCCTCAAGTGAGTGCATGACTGGTAATCATGGAAAAACTTAAAAGGAAGTATGCTTTTATCATGTCAACTTTTTAATTCATTGAAATAACTGCGAATCGATTGTCTTAAAAAGAGGAATATTTTTTTCTTAAGTATGAAACACATCTTTATAGCTTTGAGTCTTTATCTGTAAATCGCCAAAGTGAGTCAAAATAAATATGTTTTTATAGCACCGATGTTCACGATGTTGTCAGAATCATATTACTCAAACATCAGCTTATCAACCTATGTTTTTCTTTCATGAGATTAGACAACAACCAATATAAAATAAATTATCATGTTATTGAATTTACGTCTTTCCCAGGGCAATTCTGGATCGGCAGCTCCGCCAAATCAAAACGTTTTTGGAGGAAACACTGGATAGAATGGTGGCTAAAAGCATCACAAAGAATGTATAATAGGTAAGGCCTTTAAATGCAAACAATCTCACAAATTGACATATATTTATAAAATTATCAGAAGAACTGATGCTTGTCTGACATTAGTTATACATTGACCAAAGACATTCTTTGACATTGACAGATTCTTGTTTTCAAAAATCAATAACGACAAAGAGTTGCTAAGAGTTGGAATGTGTCGGTAATGGATTAATCAAGGCGCCCTTTAATGTATTCTTCTTTTTTTCAACGCATTTCTATCCTATAGTCCCAGGGCCAAGGGAATATACAACAGGCCCTGTTGTAGTACAGTAGTCTTGAAAGTGATGCTGAGCAGAGAAGCGCTCAGTGTCATTTAACAATAAAAACAGAAACAAGGACCACAACGGCTGCTACTGTAAAACGCCGGTCATATAGCGACCGTATTCACATTAGAACTGTGTTGCACTTCCCTAACCTAAAACAGTACTGAGCATAGAGGACAATCATTGCAGCTTGCTATTCATGAAAATAATGTTTTGGACACCGGCACGTCTTAACGGGCAGTTGCATCTTTATATACCTGAGTTTCGAGTGAGGCAATCAGAGTATAATGTCTTGCTCGTGGAAAGACCATATAGGTCATGGAGTGATTCAAACTTGGTACCTTTCTGTCTAACTAAATGTATATAATAATATTTAGACTTAATTGATATGATAAGATAGCTAGCTATGTTTTATTTCCATAAATGGCCAATTGTTCACGTCAATGGCATATAATGATAGAAAGTCTCTCCCGTTCCTTCTTATATTTTTCTTTCGTTTTAAGTGAAAACACTTCGAGTTGATCCAGTAGTAATCTATTTCAATTGAGGGTGTGTCTGTCTTCTTCTTTCTACATATTTTGTTGACACAGACGTAGGCATGTTTTAGCATTTAGAGGCTCAAGATTGACGAAGACATGATTAGATATCGTACTGGTCTTTCTTGTTATTAAATCTAGCTTTTCATTATCTGAGACCCTGTTTCCACACCAGGTAGTAATGCAAAATAGCAGTATGCTTGCTAAGATTGTAAGGTAAGGGTAGATTTGTTTAGAGTTTTTTTTAAATATTATAATATGACTGAATGTGTGATTGGAGCAGAGGAAGTCGGCCATATTGTTTTGGTCATGTCGTTTATTATTTCTTATTTTTATATGTTTGAGGAATTAGACTACAGGCCAATTAATTGTTTCAATTATATAAGTTGAGTTTTGATTTCTTTTTGCAGACTTTCACATCAATGTGGCAACTCAATGATTTATTAATGACCCTTATCATAATTATTGTGATGGTTCTAAAAATCCAACAAATTTTCACGGAAAAGGGTTATCACTGTAATGAGAACTTACATCAACAATTATATTATAGATGGAGCAAAGATTAACAATACAACGTTTTTGGATTTTGTTGAAATGTTATGCTTTTGTAAATAAAATGTTTATGAAACGAATATGAGATTTTGATTGAATTTCGTTATAATATATCATATCGTTAGTATGTTTGTGTGATGATTTTCTTTTCTTAATTCCTTTTTTATGTGTGTGTGTTATTTGATTTTAAAACGTATAATTTGTTTGACATTTTATATCTTGATTATTTTGTCTTTATTTTTATTATTGGGAATCTGAATGCTGGAATTCCAAGAATTTGAACTTTTGGCCAAAATAAATGGTGAATTCAGAGGGAACATCTTTCTGATGAAATACATTATTCTGTTCTGGTTTTTAATAAAATGGACATAAACTATTATCTGAATATGATCATTACTAAGTCACAGTGAAAACCAGCACTTTTCTAAGGGAAATAACTCAAATAACAAAAAGTAATAAGACCAACGAAATTTAAATGGGGAGAAAGAGCAATTAATTCTTAATAAAATGATGCCAAAATTTCATCAATAATTATTTTTAATTGCATTGATATTTTTATAAACGTGGTCAATATCAAGGCCAAATAGAGTATGTACAAGAGCTTAAGTCAGGCTTTACTAAATGTTTATTTTTGGTTAGTAAACTATACGATTAAAAAACAAAAACACTTGTAAAATAATAATTTTAAATGTCATTACATCTAAATCTATTTATCATAATATACAAAATTCAATCTGTATTTCAAAATGTCCTTACCAAGACGTTATTATAATGAATTGTTCGGACTTCGCATATTATTTAGTATTGCGCCAAATTTTATTCCAATACTTTATATCCTGCATATAATCAAAGAATGTTGTCTTATGTTTTTGAACGCTAAGGAAGAAGGATTTTAAACATCTCAACTCAATACTATCTGTAAGCCAAGGTACACCATTCCCCCTTCCCCTCCCTCTCCCATTCTGCACCCCCTAATTGTTTACAAGCATTTCAAAACCGGATGTTTCCCCATTAAAAACCGGTCTCACCAAAATTCTACAGCTGTTTGAAGGCCCAGATATTCAGCCTGAGATGGGGACAATTCAACAACGCTCCTCTATAATATTTTAAAATTTACATGAAGATAAGCCTCATCTTATGATTATGTTAGATTTTATACCGTTATTTAAATCAGATGGCTTTTTTAGCCTTTGCCATGAAAATGGTAGCCATATTGGATTTTGCGTAAAACACATCTGGTCCATATTGTACCGCTGAAATTCAATGCAAATTGATAACAGAGTAGCAGAGTAGAATTCAATAATGTATCATTATATCATCATAAAGATTTCCTCCATAATTTTGGAGTAGAAATTTAAAAAATGTAAATCATTATTGCACAACTTCATAAAATCATCGAAATTTGTCTCAAATTCCTTGATATTCGATTACCATCAGGATTTTGAGAAGGAGTCTTTAAATATTGAGAGAACCAAATAAAAATTGCTTGTACCAAAAATGACATAATTCTTTACGTAATTATTTGATAATTGACCTGTGAGGACAGACGGCTTGTAGTGTGTAAAAAAGACCAAAAACTACATTTTATTAAATTGATTCTTACTCATTTGTTTATTCATTGATTTTAATGAAATGTTCAGCATTTACAAAAATTGATTGTCCTATAGAACTAGATCTGTAACGTAATAAAATACATGATAGTAAAGTAAAGTAAAATAAAGTAAAGGAATATTCCTTAATTATGTTGTCAGTTAATTTATGAAAAGGCAACACCTATTGTGATGTTTCAGTCATTATCCCCGAATTCATTACAACACAAAGACTCGTTCTATATAATTATTTAGAAATTATAAAATGTGATAAAATCTGAAGCCACAGTTGAGTATAAATAGAATAAAAGAATAAGAATATTATAAAAGCAACTCAACCAGAATAAAACTAAACAAAAATTATAGTACAATTAATTATAGATATTAAAGTATGTGATTTTGTGCCAAAATGTAAGCTTTGGAATAAAAATGCTTTTGATGCGAAAGCATTCACTTCCATATTGTGGCACGGTAGCCGAGCGGCTACCGTTGGACTCGCATGCGAAAGGTTGCGGGTTCGAATCTCATTGGAGATACCATGTATAAGTTATAAATACGTATTGCCTACGCTCAGTGACGGTAAATACCAAAAGACCAATTTCCCTTCTGGGATGAATAAGTGAAATTTTCTTTTTTTTCTTTTTCATATGAGTACAAATTGCATTTTGCTGCATAAATCTCACATACATGTTACCAAAGATAAAATTGCAGACATAGTCCTCTTTTTACAAGAAGGGGAAATCAATACCTACAATTTGAATGCAATTTACAAGGTTTGAATAATACGTAATAAGTAGAGAAATAAGACTGGTCATTTTAGTAGCTTTTTGACTTGTGTTTATTACGAAAATTGCAAAAACAATTACTATACTCAACAACGGTTTAGCCATAGATTTGTACAGAGATATCAATAAAGACATTATCCATTGACTCAAAAAATACTAATCAAATCAACGGTTGTATTGTAGTATAATAAAGATATTAAAATATTATTTTTTATAAGTTAATAAAGTTAATAAAAATAAAAGTCAAAAATTAAAAAAATCAAGGAAGCTTAATATTAATACATTACAATATCAAATTATTTGTTTGTATTTATAGAGTTATTTCAGTATAAGCTTGACGAATTGTTTATTACTGCTTGGTTCCATTCCTGCCTCTTTTTTACGTGACATTTTTGTTTTTATAACCCAGAATGACAAAGAGAAAATATCATGACGTACCATTTTTTCAACCTCATCCTTACTGCGGAATGAGCATGCAGGTGAAGCATGGAAACATGAGCAATATAAGACGTATTCGTCGTCATCATCATCATCATCATCATCATCATCATCATCATCATCATAAACATCATCATTAATAAGATTCAGATAAATGTCAAAAATTACCGCTATATCTTTCTCTGAAATAATACGTAACATAGAGAGCATTTTAAAGGCCGCAGAGTGATGATTAAGGCCGAAGTAAAACAAAAAAACTCCATGTATACGAAACTCTCGCACTAAAAACTTGTTGACAAATAATAATAATAATAATAATAATAATAATAATAATAATAATAATAATAATAATAATAATAATAATAATAAT
>JASKDV010199512.1:0-10995 GCA_032466395.1 Aegires albopunctatus
AATAATAATAATAATAATAATAATAATAATAATAATAATAATAATAACAATAATAATAATAATAATAATAATAATACTGATGATGATGATGATGATGATAATTATCATGATATTAAGTTCTTATTGACTTTCGATTTTAGTTTTGCAGACATTTAAAGCTAGTGAATCGTCCAGAAGTTTTTTACTTATTGATGGGTAAAAATCGCAGATATCAAATATTATAAAAAATTGTTCATTTTTGTTCTCAATATTGTCAAACCACGATAATGCATCCCTTGTGCTTCTCCATTGGTTACATTCTGACTTATATTTTACTTCTCTCACTATTCTTTCAAGTATTTGCTTGCAGACCGTACCAATTTCTGGTTTACAAGGATTGATTAATCTGCATGTTAGGTTGTTGTTGAAGTTGGGTTTATGGTCTTTAAGGGTAACGAATGCCTCTCTCTCTGCTAACAGTGGCTTATCTTTATATTGTTTCCATACAAGTGGTCCTATGTTTTTAGTAATATGGTAATAAAATTTCTTTTTTACCTGTGGATTAAAGAAACCTGTCATCCAAAAACATGTAGGCCTGCCATCAAACAGCCAGCTGGAGAACTGAGCATTACGATCTAGGAGATCTGTAAACCAGAAGCCAAGAGTAGTCGATTCCCATGACACCTGAAATGAAATAAATACTTGAAATAAATTCTCTTTATGAAATCCTAAAGGATGAATTTTTATCTTGAATCCATTCAAACGAAGACTGGAATATCCAGGTGTCAATCACACTGCAGCACTGCATAAGAGGGCTTGAGGGTACTAATGTCAATGACATCAATGAAAGTTACAGCGTTTTTGTTTTATATTGGACAATGATCTAAACATATTTGATGAAGTTAAGTCAAAAACTGAAACCCCAATTGATTAAAAGCACATGCAACAAAAATTGGAACCAATTGATATGTGGCAATGCCAATGCCCCTTTGCACACAGGGAAGAACAAGAATCTCATAGACAGGTGAAGATCAACAAGAAGACCTGGATTTTACGGATGACACTGCCCTCCTTAATGAAGCAGTGATGCGAAGCAGACTAAGACTGACAGACCAACTGGAATGGCAGGAAGAGTGGATCTAAGGACAAATTACTGAACTTATTTGAAAACAAGTGCCAGAAAGATTTTGACCATAAAATGGAATGAGTTCAGGACGACACAAGAAATAAGGTATCTATCTGATTAAATACTGGTGTCAGAAGTGATTAGAATAAGAAAATGGAAATTTGAGGGCCACCTTTGCAGGAGAACACCAAACAAGCTCTGGACTGGGAGATAAAGAGAAAGAGAGGCCTCCCCTAAGAGACACTGAAGAGAACCATTATGAGAGAGGCCAAGATATGGAAAAGAACTCAATGGCAGCAGTGATGTCAGTGGAATAAGACAGAGGTGGTTGGCCATCAAAGTTGGGTCCCTTTTTGATTGCATTGGTAGAATGTAAGTGTAAGAAATTCAAAAGGTTTTACACATGCTGCCACTTAGTATCATGCTGGATGACACTTAAGAAAACTATGCATTGTATTAGTCCTAAATCCATTAAACTCAAGAATCATCATTCACTCACTGAGAGAGAAGATTGGAACATATATATGTCATTGTCATGATAATTTCTTTAAACAGATAACCTCAATCTTTGGATGTTATCATGGAGAGATCTGAAGAGGCCCTATGACGCTTTGTGACGGGGTCTGTACATGGATGTTCTGGATATTTGCAATAAGACCAAGACCCTACAATACTGACATATTTATCTTCCATCATTTTATCTGCTAAAAATCATAGTTGACAACAACAACCTGAATTATGCTGAATAGTAGGACTTAATTTTAGTATAACAGGAATGTCTTTAACTTTACTTTCAATTTTCTTTAATAAATGGCAATATTTAAAATTAAGACCTTTTAGTTTAAGTCTCTAAGCTCAATTTTTGTTTATATGATATGTAACCTTTTTCCAGTTCTTTGGTACCCTGGCATCAAACATGTTGTCCAAGGCATCCCTCAGGTTTTCAGACATAATGATAGTGCCATCAATTGCCAACTTCAAGTCTACCAGAGTTGTCCTCACAAGGAAGATGACTCGCTGCATGCGGTCAATCTCTTGTCTCAGGAAAATATTCAATGGTTGCAACAAGCCCATTTTTTTCAGTCTGTCTTTCACCTGGCAAAAGAGCAAATTAGTTGGTAACATTAATATCATTATGCAAAAGTGGGTTAAAATAAACTGGAATTAGAATAAAGCCAAAGTTACGCCAGGTAGTACAAATCTGAATATCTTAGATGAACTTGACATTGCAAATAAATGGCTACTAAACGCTATAAAGAAGAGAAAATTATCATTATTTGGAATATTAAAAGACACAAAAGTCTGGAAAGAAAAATATTTGAAGCGAAATGCAGAGGAACACCAAAAAGGAGATGGAGCGATATAGTGGGGGATTAGGACAGAGATTTGATAACAACAGAAAGGATGACTATGGAAAGAGATCTATATATAGAAAGGCCATCATGAAATTGAGATTCCGAAAAGAACATACCACTTAGAGTGAGAGGAGTTTAGTACATAAGTTAATTTAGAGTTTTCATAAATTGAACCATACCTCATGAGGAACATAGTCAACAGGAAGCTTTTCTAACATGTCGTCTGCCAGGCGATACACAACAGTTTCACGGGTTTCTCCACTACCACCGCCAGTGTCTTTAGGTTGAATGTTGACAATGGTATTCAACATTTTGTTGGCCGTGTTGGTCTGGTACCTTTTGATGGAAAAAAAATTTCAACATCATCATTATAAATTAATAGTAACAACTACAAAGAGCATTAACTTGCCAGTACTGTCATTTACATCCAAAAGACATAGTGTTTCTCTGTATACTCAATGAATATATTGCGTTTTGGATGCAAATGGAAGAGTAATAGGTGCAAGATTTTCAAATGGAAAAGGATTCTTTAAATTTCAAGAAAAATTAAAACATGATTTCGACCATTGTTTTTGAGAAACATCACATATTTCACAGTTAATTGATTTTTAAAAAATGACAATGTGGCATAAATGATATGTATCTTTCACAAAAAATACCGAAATATACCAAAATCATTCATAAATTAAAAAATTTTTCTATGATTTTAATTCCAATATTGCCCATGATAGTAAGAAAACTAAACAGTAATTGTACTCACGTAATATCTGCATTTGGATGAAGGCCAAAGGTTTCAGGAGAGTCAACCAAGGGCAATGACTCTATGTAATTTCTGTATTCATCAACTGTCTTACACTTGGGAATTTTGTAGCCTTTGAACAAATAGGATATTATTATTTTATTCATTAGTATCACATAAGATAATGTTTGACTGTTATGTAAAATAAGGGAACAGAACAGAAACTAAGATTGAAAAATCATCATATTATAAAAGCAGTCTCTCTAGACGCTTTTCCAAAAATTCAAAATACTAGGAAACTGGCTTAAAATTTGTTTTGTTTTGAAAATATTTTAGGCTGTTTTAATTGTATAAACAATTTAAAAGTAAGATTAATTTTACCAACCTGTATAGAATGCAAAGCTGTCAGAGAACATGTGATCACTAAACCAAACTCGTGTATAAGTGTTGAGAAGGCGTTTATCATAGTCGTCAGTGACACGGCCACCATACTGGACTTCTCCAATCATGTAGCGCACAGTGACCCAATTTACTCCCTTGAAATTAAAAACATAATGCACAATGTTGACACAATTGAGAACACACTCACACAGACATCACTCACAAAATTTAAAAATAATTGGTATGTTTCTATTATATATTCTATATCCATTAAAATCTTACTTACACGCTTAGGATCCAGATCATCTAAGTGATTTTGCACAAATTGAACTGTTGCATTCAAATCACCCTGATTGAATTCATAGGGAATGTTCCAGCCAATTGGTCCAAACTTACGACGTTCTTGCACTGTTGTGTGAAGGAAAGCCACACCATACAGCACTGGTTTCCACATGGGCATGTTGCTGTACTCCAGTTGTTCCTAGTTTTATGTACAAAAATAAGGAGGGAAATTAAACGGTAATAGAGGAAAAATTAATCAAACTCTATATAACAAGGCAATAATATTGTGATGAAATTCATACTGATTCTTCCAGATGTTATTCTGCAATGATGACCTTTATACCTGTGATTTGTTTTTTGTTTTTGTTTTTGTTTTTTTGTTTTGTTTTATTTTGTTTTATTTTTTTGTTTGTTTTTTACATGGAATTTGGGTGGTAAAAATCAGATGCTTAAGAATCACTATAGGCATCATCAACATTATGGGAGTATCTCTCAGCGAAATTCTTGTTTAGAAATAGTTTGAAATGTATATGTTTACATTCACAATTTTTTGGCAGTTTTTTCCCAAATGCCAAGCACGGTCAGGCCTCTCTAATCCGGACCTCTGTAATCTGAATCCCTCTGTAATCCAAATGATTTTCTGGGAAAGGATTTTGTTCTTATTATTTCTTAGAATGCTAATCCAGAAATTTGAATTCTGGATCCGATCACCTATGTTTGGGGATAAATCGCTACTTATGCTTCTCTAATTCGAACATTTTCTTCACATCAATAGCAATCGACCGGACGTATTTTAATTTATAAGTCTGGTTTTTATTTGTCTGGTCATCTGGTCTTTTCTAAACACAAATGTACTGCTTTTTGCAACTTTTGCGACAGGAACACTGTCACACGTGTTCAAGTTTATTCACTTTTTTTGCACCAAGGCTCTATCAAGAATTGATAGGGAGTACCAGTCCAACTTTTCTCACATGTATACGATAACGAGACTAGGAGCCAGACAAGCCTTTGTCTGTCCCTTGTCTAGGAAACAGATGCACGTGTCATGTCATCCCCTTTCATGCGAGGCGATAGCGTAGACGTAAAATACTCTCAATCAAGTCCTCCCATTTTTTTGGCCAGTGATGATATACGCAATGTATATTGTAGTCGGTGCCACTTCAAATGCACCCGATTTACATATGAAGGCCACAGGGGAAAAACCAGACATGTCACATTTGGAAAACATTAAAATTTTTGAGTTTGAAACTCCATCAACACTTTTCTGGAGATCGCACGAATTGTCCAGCCAATTCTATGGGTGCAATTATCTTTGGTTGTTGTTTTAAGAATATATTAGAGAAGATCCTTGTCTGTTGTCAAGAATTACTGAAATTAGAATGGATGCCAGTCTTCAATTTTTCTTGAGTGACATGTCTGGTTTTTCCCCTGTGGCTTTCATATGTTCTGAGGCCCTCCTCCGAATGATTATGTAATGTACAACAAGTGCACATTGACATTTGGTCGGCAAGTCCTTAATCCGAAAAATTCTGTAATCCGAACAAATTGCCGGGAACGGAGGTGTTCCGGTTAGATAGGGCCTGACTGTATTGTGCTAAATGTGAATAAATTATAATACTTTAGCAATGTAACATTGGTAAATATGGTAACAGAAATTTTGGCCTTCCGCTTTACCTGGGTAACTCCAGTGTAGGTTCTCTTCAATCCAGCTTTCACTCCTTGAGGTGGTTCATTGGTGAACTTAATTGAGCTTTGAAGGAGATTGATTGGGAATTTCGGATGCTCCTCTGTAGTCAGCCACAGACGGAACTCAGCATTCACATTATCAGTGGTAAGTACCTTTCAGTAAACAAGCGTAAAGAAAAATATTTAAGAAATGTATATTTTTATTTCTTAATATAACATTCAAAGATAACATGGAAAATGATGATATATCACAATCTTGTAAGAGCTGGTTGTGGTTTAAAGGCCAAAAGATTATTCAAGTCTTATACAAATGCTTATTGTAATGAAAGGAAGTGTCTTTCAATAGAAGCCACATTGGCTAGGGAGTCCATAATTTTCTTTCCCTTTCTCTTTTCATTTCATGGATCTAAATTCTGAATCCAATGTGGCTAGGGAGACCAAAGTCCTAGTTTCTTTAGCCTCTTCTTTAATAAAAAGTTTTTTCAAACCAATTACACTTACAGTATCTAACATTTCATCCATAAAGTCAAGACCCAAATGACAGTTCTGCAGCAAAACCCATCGGCCTTCAGCCATTGAAACAGACATCAAACGACGTGCATGGACATCCTGACCTTGGCCCATAGAGATGGAACCACATTCTGGAATTTAAAAGTAGTGATAAAATTTACCACACCCATTTAATACTTACTATAACATATATCCAATCTAATTACATAAAAATAATTTCTATTTAGTAATAAAAAGACTTAAGAATTAAGAAACAGAGAAGAGTATTTTAGTTCTGTTAAAGTAATATAAAGATCTAGATGGATTTCAATATACACAGAAGATATTGCAGAGGTCTTTTTATTTGGTAGAAATACATTATAAATTGCTTCAATAAACAATAAGGAAATTTTGAAAGCTTTCTGTGATGGTGACTATTCTTACTGAATCCTTTCTGCTTGGCCAAACGCTCAATGTTTTCTGTGGGATCAGATCCCATGGACAAGAAACAAATCATTGGGCACCGACAATTAGATTCACTCCACATCTGATCCAGGTTGAGAATGACACCCTCAGCAAACTGTTTATGATGAAAATCAATTGCAATTGTTACTATTATTGTTAGAAACAAAATTATTATAATAATCATTTTATATAATGAAACAACGAAGACACCACCTGAATGAAGTAGACACATGAGTAAAAGAAGAAATACAATTTATTGACTTTGTCTCTTCATAACACTTCAAAATACAGTTCATATAGAGGCCCGTTGTTTTTTCTTTCTAAATGTTCAATGGCTAAATTAGGTAGCATGCTTCATGCATTAATTGTTTGCAAGAAAAGAATATAGTCAGAGAGTCACTTTCAATATATTTTCCCTTCTTTTAATTATTTTGGCTTTAGACAACTATCTAAACTGACTTTTGCCTATCCTTACACTCTCACCGTAGGGCATCTATGGAATCAAACATTAACCATATTTAGGCTTACTTTTAAAGCTAACAATAAATTATGCTTCATAATGATTAACTACAGATAAACATACCTCAGTGCCCATAGCCTCAGCCACATAGACACGAGCCATAGGAATTGTACGGTCGGGACACCAGGACCTGATGAGGAGCAACTTCCTGAAATTGTCCAAGTTATTACTGTAGCCATCAGGGATGACTGCTTCCTCTGGTGCATCTTCGTCGAACCAAATTTTCCATGCCTTTAAATAGCACAAATAGGATTTGTTAGAGAATCATGTTTTATATCAAATATATTATTGAGTATTGTCAATGTTCTTTTTACTATTGTGTCAATACATCATGATAAAATGCACTCTCTAAGCCTAATTTGTCTTGTATTTTAGCTCTGTTAGAGCAATATAATATACCTCATCATTATTATCATTATTATTTATCATTATAAAATCAGTTACTATCAATTTAATATCAATCTTTATACAAATACATCTTTAGATTCCTTTTTGAAATAGTTGGAAAAAATCATTCTAAAGGGACAGTAATTACAGTTGCAATGATTTTTAAGGAACATTTAAAAAGAAAAGCTCAATAGATGATTTAAATTTTGTTACAGAACATACTCATAACATATTGAAGCATTAGATTAACATCATCCATTCTTTTGCACTGCACTTTGCTTATCTCAGCCTAAACGCAAGATGTTCCCCAACCTTATTCTCAAATTCAGTTTTTCATTCCCTTCATTATGATGAGAAGAGAATATAAATAATAAGAACTCACTTTATCATTGCGAGACACTTGAGAAAGAATCTGAGAGAATTGTGGCAATTTGCTTAACTCGACCAAGTTAAGCCAAGTCATGTCCATAATCCATTTCTTGGGTTTGGGTTCCACAGCATTCAAATCTAATGCAGCACCACCTGAACAAAAATGACACATTATGAGTAAAAACAGAAAAAATTTGAAATAAAACAATAGCAAGTTATAGCTCAGGTCTGGTTTAACAACTTCAGTTTCAGCATGCAGTTTGATTTAAAAGCAATAATTTAGTTTGATATATTTTACAAATCAAATAAAGTTAAACTAACCTTTGATGAAGACTCCAAACTCTTCCCCACGCACTCTTCCAGCAGCCATTTCAATTTTCAAGGTGAGAAGGATAGTGAAGAGGAATTTATCTGCTTCATATAAACCGCGGCAAGTGTACTTAAAGACTGAAAGGGTCAGGTAATCTATAATGTTGTTGATACGTTTGCTGGTTATTGGGGATTTTTGTGATTTGGCCATCGATGAGTCAAAGAGCTCAAGGAACTGCTTTAGAGAAGTCTGATACATGATATTTACCATGCTCATTTCCACAATGACGAAGTAGATGATACTGCCTCTTGTAGCAACTGTTTGAAGGAAGAATAATGATTTAGTCCATAAAAGCAAATGCAAATGTCAAATGGGAAAATAAAGAATATAATATTTTCAAATTAAATTACAAAATGAAAAAATTAAAAAGTATATAGAAAAATGTTTGATTCTTCTTTTCTTAAAATAACATTAATTAAATCTGTTGTATTTTAAATAGTTGTGCTTGATACGGTTAATTTACTCTAAGACTAGCTACATTTGCACCCTTTTACCAAATTCAAAAAATCAACTACGAATATTACCTGGTCTAAATTCCTCTCTAGCTGTGTTTATCTTAATTTCAGTCTCCGCAGCAATGGTAAGCTTCTCACTGACCTCTTCCGCTGTTGATTTAGTCACTTTGAGAACTTCGATAAGAGATTCATCTTCAACCAAGGAACCCTGACAAAGGTATTAGTAAAACATGTAAAATGGGCAAAATGTGAGAATTAATGTTGCCATTAAATGTTTGCATTTTGCATTTTATCACCAATTATCCAAAAAGCTGCAATTATTATGATCACAGAAGAATGAAAAGATATTTGGTTTCATTTGATATAATTTACTGTATGATTATGTGAAAATCATTGAGAGAATCATACTACAAGCCAACAATGGTAATTTAATGATACAATTATACACATTTTAATTTCTATTATGGTCAACCTCTTTGTATTAAGTCTGACCTTTGTAGATGTGAGTCTGTACAATAAATTATCCTCAAGTTCCTTCATCTTCCTCTTGTTCGTTGTGACTTCTTCCAACAGATTCGTACGTTCAGCCTCTAGTTCCTGTCAACATTATTAAGAGGAAAAAAAATTATATTGAGATTGAGGATACCTCACCATACAATGATAAATTGCATTATTATCTTGACAGCTCCGCAGTGAATACATGTGGAATCCCCCTATACACCTAATGATATTATAATACTAAGTACTTCTTTTATCAGAGAATGAATCCCTTAATAATTCTATTTTGTCATTTCCGTGATAGCATAAAGACACTTCATTAAATTGATATGTATAAAAGTAATGAAGAAAATGGGACTTAAGAATTATCAATATCTTAAGGTTTGTTATGATGGAAAATCAATAATCTAGGAGATATACATTTCATGTTTTTAATTATTTTGTCATGCATTCACAAATACTTTAGTAATCATTTTGAGTTCTATAAACATTCAACAACTGAAGGAATCTTAATCTTAATCTTGTGTATTATTGGCTATGCCATCATAAAAGCAAAGTAGGTTTACATAGTAAACAGCATAGATACAGGATTCTTTGGAAACAATAGGAAAAAAAACCCAAAATAGTTCCTTGAAAGAGCGCCAAGGAGCATCAGTGGCCTAGTGGTCAACACAGTTAAAACTTAAGAAACTCCAACACTGATACTGGTTAGCTGGGTGACTTGGTGGGATCGTATCCCGCTACACACAAAATTTTCTCAATAACTTGTGGTCATTGGTGGTATGTCTTTTGGCAAGACACTCTGTTCTATCTACCTCACTTGACTCAGGTGTGAATGAGTACCTAGCCATTAAGAGAGCATTGTCTGTGTCCAAAAATTGCATTTGCACCTAATAGGCTGCCAGTCTTGTCCTATGTGTTCTGTAAAATGCTTTAAGGCTAAAGTCCCTTGGCGATGTGTGCTACATTAGTGTGCTTTTAAATAAACATAAGTTGAAAACAATGTAGTTTGTCAATATTCACTTGCCTGCTTTTCAGTCAAGATGACAATACCCAGTAGCTGATCTTCAAGACCTTTCATGGTGACAGTGAAGTCAATAATTGAGGTACGAGCAGACACCTCTGGTGTATAGGCTGGGTTACCTAATTTGGTGGTGACGTAGAGTCGGAAACCTTTCATGACATCAACTTCCTTGTCTCCCACTTTTACCTGTTAATAATGATATGGTAATCTATAACTAAAAAAAATGGATTTCTTCTTCTTCTTCAAATAAACTAACAATTTAGCAGTGCTAGGGAAGAAAGAATGTGTATGGCAATCATTTTTAGAGACAGGGATGTTAAATGTCTGACTATCTGACTTTCTAGTTCTCCTATTACCTTTGTTTAGTTCATTTATGAGGATATTTATTTGATCGTTAATTGCTTTAAAGAATATTACAACTTCATTTCTAGATCTTTGTTCCTTTTAAGTTGTCCACTCCAACATGTGATTGTGCTACCGTGTTCATATGAATAGTTATTTTTAAAAAATCATTTTTCTGTATGCGCTCTAGCACTGTAACCACTGATCCAATCAACTTGAAACTTTCTGTGTGCTTTAGTTATCCACTCAATGCGTTACTGTAACAACGGTGTAATTTGCAACCTCATTCGGTTGCTTAGTATTTCTTTTAAGTTTGTTTGTGTCCTTTTATCAAACCCACTTATCGACCTACTGCCGGCATCTTTGAACTTTTTAGTCGTTCGTGAAATCCTGAAGAATTTATGGCTATAAATAAGTCTATCGATGATTGACTCACATATTATGGAACGTAGAGCCCAAAATAAGGAAGGTGGGAGAGAGAGAGAGAGAGAGAGAGAGAGAGAGAGAGAGAGAGAGAGAGAGAGAGAG
>JASKDV010199523.1:0-10994 GCA_032466395.1 Aegires albopunctatus
ATTCAACACCATGTCGTTTTAAATTGATCAATGATTAAAACGTTAAGATCATTCAACACCATGTCGTTTTAAATTGACCAATGATTAGGACTAACAGTAAATTAGTCAAGCCTATGGTATGATTCGACCAATGATTGAACCGTAATAAATCAGTAAAGGCCGTGTCATAACTTGACTATTAAGTAAATAGCAGCAAATTATTTAATACCTGTTTTGACTCGACCGGTAATCAAGAAGTATCCAGTTGGTCAATAGGATAGTGTTTTATCATGACCAATGATTAAACCGCAGTAAATAATCAGCCAACACGACATGATTCTCAAGATTCTTATTTTCTGTGGACCCATTCTTACCTTTGCTTTGTTACTTTATCAAAAATAGAAACTAAATCGCGAGTGAGCTAGATAATTCCAAGATAGCAAACTCATCTGTTGTAGCCATTTACTCTTTAAGCCGGGTTTCATCAGAAAGGTTTTATTTTCCCACGAGAGATTGGCAACATGGCACTAAGTTCTGAAATTGTTGCATATTATTGCATGGATCTGGGACTAAATTCAGTACAGACTCTTCTTCGTTGTAAGGGTTCAAGGGAGTTAACGCGAGTAAAATGTTGCAAAATGGATAGACAAGTAAGGTATAAAGGTATGAACAATTAGTGGAAAGGTGGGTTGGGGGATAGGGGTGTAGATTTGTTACTTTAGATGAGCAATCTGTAACTCAAAGACACTTTCTCAGGTGACGTGATAAGACCCGGATATAGAGTAGGCGCCCTTGGCATCTACCGGGAAAGGTTAATGTCTTTCTGGAAGCCATTTTTGTGGAAAACAGTTTTCCTGTCATTTCATTGGCTTTTTTTTTAATAGGTTGATTATATTACCTCCATCCTACCATTTCCGTCTTTCATTCGCATATCAAATAGTGGTATTTTGTTTTCGACTCTGATTGTTATCATAAAAGAGGATGAAAATGTTTTTCACTTTTCAATTTGACTATCCATTTATTAAAGATTTTTTGGTTGTGGAATATTTGTTGTTTTGATTTGTTTTTTTTATTGTTTTGTTTTTATAATTGTTGTTTCTTTTTGTTGTTCGTTGTTTTATCGTTGTTTGTTTTTTTTTTAATGTTTTGTGCTTAATTATTTTTTGATTTGTTTCTTTTCTCTTATTTATAGCGAGGGAACAGTTTTTTATTGTATTTTTTGGGAGCTCGTTTTTTGGGTATTCGTTTGTTTGTTGCTGTTGTTGTTTCGTATTTTGGTTGCTTTTTGGGTTGTTGTTGTTGGGGTTTTTTGGGTTTTTTTTTTAAAAATTGGTTTGTTTTGTTTGTTTCTTTGTTTTGTTTTTTGTTTGTTTTTTTGTTATCTTTTTTTATTGATTTATTTATTTAAGGGGGGAGGGGGGTATTCATTTTTCATTCATTTACAATTATTTTTATTATTATTCTTGTTCTTATTCTTTTCTGTGTTATTTGTGCGATGATAAATCGCAAGAGAAGATTTTTTTTTCTGTCTGTATTCTTCTTGTTTCGATGGCATATTGTCACGATCCATATTGTTAAATGGTTGGATTTACAAAAAAGCTTTCTTTATCTTCACAAGTAATCTTATTACTTAATTTCTAAATAGCCGATAAATCCTGAATTTAGTGCCCAGTTTCACTGGGGTGAAGTGGAAATACGATATCAAATCCCATTCCGGACAAGAGACCAGAACGTTTTTTACTTGAGTTCCAGGATAATTATGTTATGCCTAATCTGCTAAACACATCCTAAACAAAGATCCACTATCGAAAACGCCTATGCTACTGGTTGGTAAGAGATAAACAGAAGGGCCATAATTCAAATCCTCACCTTTTTTTTAATTCGCATTGTCAACAACCCAAGTCTAAAACGTATTTTTTTAAAAAAAGAAAAGAAAGAAGACCACCAGACTATGTATTTCTAGCCTAATTGATTACACAGATGAACTGTCATGTGTGGTCAACAGCATTATCTCTCGATTTACTTTTCCAAGCAACCGCCATCCCAGTTTGATTTACAAAGAATGAAAATCTAATCATTTTTGCATTCGAGTAACAAAATGATAAGTAAAATTTGTACTGACATTTCCTAAGTATTTTTTTTTTTCTTGAATGAAATTGCTTTTATCCTTTGCCATATTGTTTCTGGTTGTTCTAGAGAGAAAACTGAAACGAATAAGGCCTTTCGTAATGTACTCCTTATGGGTTCTTACAAAATTCACGTAATATTTCTACCTGTATTACTCGTTTGACATTATTCAGTAAGACCCGAGTTATTCATTTCTTACAAACCTCAGGTTCAACGTTGTTAGATCTTTCCAGTGTTCAACCATGATATCATTGTCGAGAATTCATAAGAAAATACAATGAACATATCTGGAAGAGGAATAATGAATGCCTCGTTGAAGCGCAATTATTCTTCCTTTAACGAGGCCAGTTAGTGTGCTGTGTACTTATACAAAAGTGGGGGCCATTTTGCACTACATGTATATCTAACTTTACTTTCAATCGACTCTTCTTTGTTAAGGATACGATAAGCTTTCAAGGCCAGACGTGAATTAAGTTCCCTATCAGACGGTCTAGCTACTTGACTTTTTGTGAATTGTTAAGATGGAAATAATGATGGAGTGAGCCACTCACTCTCAACTTGGCCAAGCAACATGGATTATTTTTTAAAATGAAATTATGCTGATGTCATGTAATTTTGCTTTTCTCGATTTCCCACGATTTCTTGTCTGCTCGCTTTTTAATCTCACGTATCAAACCGTTCTTCTTTAACAATTACAGTTTTTTTCTTCCGTTTGCATGTTAGTAAAGCTATGTACTGAAAAAATATGGAAAAGAAAAAATATGAGAATAAAGGTAAAAGTAAAATAAACGAAATTTCGTGTATATAATCGACCCATCATATTAAGAACGTGTATCCATTGCTTTGGTCTCAAGACGTTAATCTTACCCACACAACATACATATTATTATGTTAAAGAGTGTTGTGGGTAATGAGAGGTGGGAGAAAAGGAGGGGGGGGGTGGACAGCTGAAATTGTGTTAAGATGGTAATATATAATAATATATATGTAAAAAGAAAGAGGTTTATAGTATGTGGAATTAAAAACAATGATATGGATCTTGTCTTAGATAGCCCTGGGTTACAGGCCGACAGAAATGTGGATTACTGATAATATCATGGTTCATAGAATTCATACGCGGACGATCGTAGAAATTATAACGGAAATGATATTACATCTTGCCTATTCTTACGACTGTAGAACGACGCGGTTCCAATGCATCCAACATGGGCGCTATATTACTCATAATAATATTTATTTTTGTATAATCTATTTCTTAATGGTTCAGCTCTTTCTTTCTTTTTTCTTTTTTTTAAAGAGGTTTGGATCAAGAATTGATTATATTGCAGATCATATTAATGTATTATTGTGCTGATTTTTGTTTAGATTTAATGAAGTGTGGAAAGATTACCTAGCAAAGATTTGTCTGACTAATAGGGAAGGGAAATGTATAGCGTTAATTATATGACATCAAAGATAAGGAAAGCGATTGATCAACACTTACAAATTGATAATAAATTCCAAATTGCTCGTGCCATCACAATTAATTAGAACTAAGCATTTTATAAGTTCGTCTCAGTTCGTTTGATATCATCTGTCTTCTTTATTTTCTTGGCATGTTCTCAATTTTTTTAAATTCTCTTTTACCTGAAAAAGTATAGCTAGAAGAAGAACGCGAAAATAAAACAAGACGTAGAATATACTTGATGACTTTCCTTGATGATAGATAGCAAAGCTGATAACTCTTGAGGTGCTGTCTTAGGTTAAATTTTTGGTGGCATCTGACACATTTTGACCCAGTTATTATCGTCCGGTTACAAAGATCCTCCCTGCTATTTCCTTGGCTAATTAATGCTCATTTTGTTTTTGCTCGTGTATATTATACAGCTGATTAACCAAGATTCTTAAGAGAGATTTATCATAAATAAAAGATTAATATCAAGATGCCTTTATCGACACTATTTTTGCAGTTTTGTAGCCGTATAGACATTTTTACTCTGGTTTTCCTTGCCAGGCCACCTTATTCAACTCCCGGGGGATCATAGAGCTAAGCAGATGCGTTACGTGTTTTAAAACTTTTTCAGATCGGTTACATATTAATTACCAGGAATTTCTATTGCGTAATCTAGTGTTACTCGTTTTACAAGAAAACGGGCGGACGGAATATATTACACAGTGAAGATGCTCTCAGTTTCTGCGAAATTTGTTATGAGTAAGAATCAAACATAATAAAGTTAACTAATGAAAGAAAATTGAGCGAATGTGGAAGTTGAAACAGTTTATTTACGTGTGACTTCACTTATGAAATTATGAATTAACTCAATGTATTTTTATTGGCCAAAATGTTCCCTTTGTCTGAGTGTCCAAGAAAATGCGAGGTCATTTTGGTCATACGTGCAAGGCTGCACAACTCTTAGCTCGCAACATGTCACATACAAATCAGTAGTTGTCATATTATGTAGAGATTGGAATCACCGTTCCCATTTCCTAGAAAGGGGAGATAATAACGTTGAATCTCTGAGAGGGATTGTGATAGCTGGTAGAGTTGTTAGATAAACAGGGTGGAGAAAATTTCAAGTCTACCGTTTTGTTATCACGTCAAAACTCCAATTTCACGAGGTAAATATTGTAGTATAAATCATGCAATGTTACCAGAGTAATCTGAATGGGTGTGGTTTTGCAATGTTTACGTCATTCCACTGGCGTCATAGAATAGGGAAGAATTAGAAGAAGTGGGTGGATAATGGAGATAGGGACGAGGCAATGATTAATAATAAATGATGAGAGATTTTGGGAACATGGCAAAATACATAAATAAATAAATAAATAAATAAATAGATTAATATATAACTATATAGATAAAGTAAAGATGAGTGCAAAGTCTGAAATAATTATATAGTAAAAGATAATGACAACCTGGCAAAATGAAAATCGCCATCATTTAAATAAAAGGACGAGAATACCGCGTAATTTTATCGTATATTTTATGTCCATGTACTAACATTCGTAACTCTGCACTTTGCCCTTTGTGTCCGTCTGCTCTCAGTCTGTCTGTCCCTTAGGTCGATTTTGATACAAGTGTTTTGATACGCGACACGCTTTATTTCCGTCGATGCATGAGAAACACAAGTAGATCTATTTGAATAATGCACAAGTAGATTATTTGAAACTACTGTCATTTTTGCTTCAAAATTTATTTATTTATTTATCATTTATGTATCTATTTTTGTTATATATCTTGCCTCATATACTAAAATAGATAATTAAAGCTATTCTGCAAAAGGGAACAAAATGTCACTTAAGTAGGCTTAGTTGAATATTAGGAATTATGCAACAATGAATGAAATTATCTTATTCTTCTCTTTTCCCAACGTCTACGCTGTTTCTGCTCTGATCTTCTCTAAGTGCTTAAGAAACATTGAAGAATATATGGAAGGTTATTAATACTTTTTCGCGTGACAACGGTTCTACTAAATGGGGATAAGATAAGATATGGCGCAAGATAAGAGCGACTTTTATTCTTAATTTTACATAACCCTTTAATCCACAACCTTTCAGGAGAACAAGCACTCATTGCTCATAATACAGTAAATTTTACATGAATTTTTGATTTCCAAAGACTTGGTATTGAGCTTAGGGATTCGAGTGCGAAAACTCACGATTTGCGAAAGGTAGAATACAGGAGAGGCAAAGGGGAAGTAGTTTTTCAACTCAACTGAACTATGATAGTATTATGTAATTATAAGACACACGCAAATCAACAAACGATATCAATTCCTCCATTAAACCCTTCATACCAACCAAGGTGAAATGGCATTCCTCTAGACCATGGTGGTGAATTTCCTGCAAAATAAGACAAATTTTATTCCTTCGACGTTGAGTCCTTTACGTCAAAATAGGGATAAAGATATCGGGATAACATAATATAATTCATCCAATCTTTTCAGGAGAATTACGTCAGAGATGGGATTTCATTTTCTGCTTCAATGTTTTAGTTTATAAATGTCAGACAATTTTTAAACATTACCGGGCTAAAGATTGAGAAATTAGGCTATACCGTTTACTGTTAACCGACTTTAAAAAGAGAGAATCCCATACTTTGTGGTATCGATATCAAAACCCAATACGATTATGAGGGATAAGGAGGAGATAACTCGAACGGTAAGGGAGGTAAGATGAAAAAGGCTCCGAAAGTCTCTTAGTTACGATAGCTCGGTACATATGCATATTAGCGACGAAGAATTTCGTACCGGATTTCATTTATTTCACCAATACATTATAGCCTTGAACTGAAATACGTCTTAACGTTTATAATGATATGATATTACAAGCTTAATTACCCGATATCATAAGTCGGAAAGAAAATAACTTCAGAGAACACTTACCCATTGCAGCAAGTTTACATGAAAGCATCGATCCGCAAATGAAATGCCTAACTTATAGACTATATCTATAAGATCTCTAGAATACTCATAGATCTAGATTGGATTGATTATTGGAATCGTAGCCGTTTCATAACTTCCGTAGGAGAGAATTAAGACTCTCCTACGGAAGTAGGTAATGTTTTTGACCTCGACCTTTTTTGGCTAAAGGAGAGAATTTACAATGAATTTACAAAAACTCTATTTAAAAAGAAATAAATGAGTAATCTAAAAAACAAAGAATTTAAAAACACAGTACTGAACAATAGAAAGATATGTGTGACATTTGGTTGCTGTGCGTTCAGTAGTTCTTTACTTATAGACACTCTAAGTCGGGGAGGCTAGCATAATATATAATAGATAAAGAATAATGTAGATGGTAATTATGCAATTATTATGTAATCATAAAAGTATGATTTGGTAAACAATTTTATTGCATTGTTCGTTTCCCCGACAAATTTATTAGGTCAAGATTTCTATTTGAGGAAGAGGATGTATAAGGGATTTTTTATATTTTTTAAAAATCCTTTCCAGCTTCCCTTTTTCATCTTACCTCCCTTACCAGTCGAGTTATCTCCTCCTTATCCCTTATTGACAATTTTTGTAAATAACCTTGTGTATTCAGTGAGATTCGAGTCTACTGCTATTCACTGGAAATCAGTTTATCCGTAAAAAGCTTGATTAAGTCGCATTTAATTAAATATTACCATAGAATATTTTCATTTAATAATTATTTATTGTCTTGCGATCGCAGAGGCTTCATAAATAAGCTAATAACAATGAAGTTTTTGTGAAAGGGTCTTTTTTGCCATGAACTTTGATGGACTGGTCAAACCATCCACAAAATCAACGAAACGATAATGGAATAACCCAGTCCATCACTACATACCGAATTTCCTTACAATACTTGCACCGTAATGCCCATTCCTATTTTCAATTACTTATCTCCCCTTTTTCTTTGGAGTGCCAATTTGTACGATGCACGTTAATACCGTTAGCCCTCAGAATAGGGTTCCTTAACTTAAGACACCTATTTTCGCGCTTCCACTCAACAACTAGATCTAGCATACAACTTGATCTCTTTCACCACAAAGCTCAAACAGTATGTATTCGAGACAGGTACAATTTCAGCTCACCAGGTAGGAAGGACTATGCTTAGGATCAACCGGAAACCATTCGGCGTATTATGCAACAATCAGACTTTTCTTACTCCATCTGTTGACCATCTGACTCTGTGGCATACGGAGGTTGTCACTTGAGCGAGTAGTTGAGCGAGTATTTTTGAACGAATAAAATGCCGAAATGCCAACAGGACGCTTGAACGAGTTAATGCCAACACGTCGACCGGACCATTGAGCAAGTCTTAGAATTGGGACAATTATATTTCATAATCGTTCATCGGAATCGAAGTACGCTGTATTCTTCGGTAAGAATTATGTTCTTTTTACGTTGAGAAAATATTTCTTTGGATTTTGCCGTTTCTTGAGGTTGTTCGTCTGATTCACGTAAGTTGGGCATATCAATCAATTCTATCCGTAATCAACATCAACAACAATAATATCAACAGTGGCATATAGCATCGCAATTTTCAGTTCGTAAGACCAGACTAATTTCAGAGTTAATATTTAAAATATACCGCCCGGAGGAATAGATCTACTGGAATTATAAAGTTTTCTATTAGAATAAATAAATTATCGCATCGCACAGATTTGTGAAACAAATTGATTAGAAGCACTATTCTTTTCGCTATCAATGATCTATTTTTTTCAAATCGTAACTTCTGATAAGATATTATAGTAATATGACTCACCATATTTTTTATCATGTTTCTTTTCCAGCTATGACATTGTCAGCGTCTCGAATTGTTCTTTCTTTCTTCTATTCTCTTCTTTCTTTTTAATCTCAGCTCTATATGAAAGTACATGTATCTTCATATTAATATATACTATGATTATACTGACTCAGCAAACATGAATATTATTTCAACGCGCATGGTTTCTTTTAACTATAATTTGATCTTCCGATGATTTCTTTCGTTCATTTCATCCACGAATATTCGCGTTTTCGCAATGTATCATTGTGTATTAATGAGAACTCATTCCAATATACATTGGAGCATGAATCAAAGGAAGATAGAAATAAACTCTCATTAAAGTATTACATGTAGATCCAAATCAATCAAACGATTGTTGAATAACGCCGTTCTGAATCGCTTTTTGTTTATCCACTCATTTTTATTTTTTCATTCAGAATTTGTGAGTTATACTTACTTTTAAGTTGATGATAACATTAATAGCAACAAATTTATATGTATAATTTCAGAATGATCGGTGTTGTAATGAAGTCTGTAGATTTAACAAAATGTTTAGTTTATTTCCATTGCAATAATATCATACAAGATTTAATGATTTATGCCTTATATAAAATGCAAACGAGGGTTCTTCCATAATGGGATAACAACTTTAAAATAGACCCGCGATATCAACTTTTCAGCACTGTCCGTTTTGGAGTCTCCTACACAATTTTGGAGCCAAGTTTAAAAGGAAAGATCGAGTCGAATGGCAAGGCAAGTGATATGAACGATAAAAATGAAAAAGAACGTTATTTCTTCTAGACTACACAGAATGTTTCAAAACAGATGAAAGATCTGAAGAACAAGCAACATGCGATTTTCTACATGGGAAGCTTAAATTTCAGGAACGTTGTTTTTTTCTCCGCCAGTTCGATGACTTCATACTTTCTATAGGCTGCATAATCTCAAACCAGATGCAGTGAAACTGCTTAATTTTAATTCCTCTGGATATGGTGATGACTTCGAACTATCAGAGTTCGAATTACGATTTCAATGGAAATGGGTATTTAGGCCAAGTGTCATCAGGTCGCAAGTTTTCGATCGATATTGCTAGGCCTAGGCCACCTTGCTAGCAGAATTGTTACCGCTTAGATGCAAGGCTTTTATCAACCTTTAATTACTATGGCTCGGGCCGCAATATAGGATAGCGTAAAGTTGATGGATGATTGAGACTCTCTATATCAGTAATTAATACTGAGAACATTCAAACTATGTCTTCGAATTATCCAAATTGGGCCTATATAATTAGAATTAACCGAGATTTTTAAAAAAGAAAGCTAAAAAAATACCCTAGACCCTGAGGTGACTTCGAATTATCTGAGAATTCCAAAATTGTCCTAGTTCGAATTATTCGGACCCCACTGTATTTCTCATGCTACATGGTCGGTAGATCATCTCTATCCCTTTATTTTTTTCTTTTATTATTTTTTTCTTCCTTTTCAAATAATGTCTGATGTTTCCCAAAACATAATATGAACTCTCTGACTTCTGTTTCCACTCGATTCAACGCTGGAAGTGTGAACACGGCCTTAGCTTGCCTCGGATCCTGTGTTGAATTATATTATGTTAATGTAACAAAATCGCAAAACATATGCTGCACATTTTTATGATAAGAATATAAATTAAATCATGCTACAGCTCATCGTTAAATCAACGATAATTCCATACAACCGGTCCAAACTTAAGATAGTGCCTTTACGCTTATGGTGCCGTTTACGAAATGCGGAGTGTTTATTTTTCCTTTAATCCTTTTTTTAAATAATGACAGAAATAGATGGTGGACGCTATAATCTTTATCAGCTTTACTTAGTGACCCAGCTCTGTACCTACTGTTTGGATCTATAGCTTCTATGAATTGGGGGAAAGAACGGAGTCTGACTCGGGTCCTGATTTATTTGTTGTTGTTTTTGTTTTGTTTTTTCTTTCTCTTTTTTTTTTTTTGTTTGTTTTTTTCTTTTCTAGAAGAACGCAAGTGTTTTAGATGCTGCCACATGTAAGTATGCATTGAGACTGCGTTTAGCTGCTCACAGCAGCTTGCATTTAGCTGCTCACAGAAGCTTATTTAGAGCTTGATATTTTGCGAGAACTAGGGGAACAATATTTGATATATATTCCAATATGGATTGAATTAGGCCTTACGCTATGTATTACGTTTTGCAGGGATAACGTTTATCTTTGCTTCGTTTCAGTCAGAGTTTGCTAAGGCACGGTTACAGCGGCAGAATGATCAAAACGTTTCATGAAAAAGATTAGTTGCAAGCTGAGTGCGAAATGGCGGAAACTTTGCTTAATGACACATATTAAGTAAAGCTAGCCGATATGAGCGAAATTTTTGTCAATCGTATCAGATCGTTTTGCAACTATTCTCTTCCAGAAAAAGTCTGTAACGATTTGACATTAAGTCCTGGACCTTATATGATTCAATTCTATATGATTGTTTAGAAGACGTGATTGCGATGATGGAGAGAAGGAAAAGTAGATAGATGGGTAGATGGATGAAAGATTGAATTGAGAATCAAAATTTGAAGGTTTTTTTTTAAAATTATTTATCACACAGTTTAAAAAGTAGCCCACCGCAAATTATATATTCTTTCTCTCTCTCTCTCTCTCTCTCTCTCTCTCTCTCTCTCTCTCTC
>JASKDV010199534.1:0-10994 GCA_032466395.1 Aegires albopunctatus
AGAGAGAGAGAGAGAGAGAGAGAGAGAGAGAGAGAGAGAGAGAGAGAGAGAGAGAGACAGAGATAGAGAGACAGAGATACAATAAAAACGCCAATGTATCAAACCATTGAGCCAGTCTCACCTTTGTCCATCAATTTTCCACATTCATAGCACAGGGAGAAATCATAGGTCCAGGTGGCGCTGTTGCCCACCCCAGGAGTAGTGGCACCGCAACTTTTACAACGAACACACTTGGTGCAAACCCAGATGTTTTTCCGTTTGGATGGCTTGGTTGGGTAGTTTGGGCCAAGGCATTCCGGATGGTACATGTCTTGACATCGATGACACTACATTATGCAGTAAAAAAGAAAGAGTTATCTTAGAGTATGGAGCATAATCAACTAATGGGTGACATTATGCGCTGATATTTTCTACTTGGCTTTCAGATAAAGTTCACTGGTTCCATTCCCAGTTCTGACACAATATTAAGTCCCTATTCTCAGGAAAAGCTATTCATATTCATCTTATTATAATTCAGGCATTAAGGTGATACCCTTGAGTAAAAGAAGGAGAGTCAACTCTTGTAATTATACTAAAGGGAAGCGCATCTCACATGTGTGAACCCCTGCCTGTGCCCTACAGTTGAACAGGACACTGTAATGAAAACACCTGCCAGGGAACTTTATAATTAACATGAGCATGGAGCAGATTTCTCGGATTTTATGCTGCAAGCTCTATTGTTAAATAATGCAAACAATTTATAATAGCAAAAAGTATCTTGAAGTAAACTCGTTGGAATTGCATTTTAATAACAAAAGGAAAAATTACTTGCCTTCTCTGGGCTAAGCTATAACCAAATCAATTGTTTATCCAATAATTGAAAAAACATGTCCATGAAAAAGCCAGTTATGATAGCTGGGCACCTCATATCTCAAGGGAAAAATGTGACAATGGTAGTTGGGCTAACAATATTCCACCTTATTCAATCACTATGTGTCTGATAGGCCGTTGAAGTAGCAAGTGATAGGTTGCAGATTCAATCTCATGGGAGGCAACATGGTTAACCCTTGGGGAAGGTTATTTACACAAATCCTCTTAGTTGACGGTACTGTTCTTAATGCTGCCACTCAGTGATAGAATAAACCAAATTTACCTTTGGGGATGCATAAGTGAAAATGTCATTATTTTTCTTACCTTCAACAAACCATTCTGTTGGCCACACACATTACAAAACTGACAACGACGACAACACCAGGTCAGACTAGGATTGAGATGATGATGAGGCTGATCCTCCAAGGCGGATTCCTCTCCATCTTCTTCCCCACAGCTCTCCTCTGGCCTTTCATCATCCTCCAAGCAAAAGCTGTGATAGGGCTGACAGCAAACGATGCAGAAGATCAGCTGGAGATAACAAGCAATGGAAATCTATACAAACCATACAAAGGCAAGGAAATGTAAATCTAATTAAAGTGATAGAGCTGTATATCTTCTTCTCTTTCAATTTTTTCTTTCTTTTCATTTTACTTATGAATCAGTAGATAAGAAAGTAACACGCCTTTCATTTCTTCTACATATACAGGAGAAAGAAAAAAATAGCTCCCAGGTCTCAACACAAGGAAAAAAAGGCTTTAGCCCAAGCAAGAACCAGCAAATAAGTGTTGAGAGGATAACTTGAACAGTGCTGCCAACATAATTGATATCATACATAACTATGTCTCAGTTTATACCTCATCTTTTCCAGCAGATCCACACAGGTAACACAGGGTGCGTACACAGCTAGTGCCAGTGATGGTCAGGGAGAAGCCATGATACCAAGCAGTGTCAACATCATATTCTTCCTGTAGATAGGATGAAAGTAAGAGAACATATATTTTAAATTCAACCTCATAATCACAGATTATTACATTATAATCGACTTAAAAATTATTCATCAAATCATATATTAACAAGTTGTTGACAGTTTGATGACCTTTTAACTTCCATTAACAAAGAAGACAGCAATTGTCCTTTTAACTTCCATAAACAAAGAAGACAGCAATTGTCCTTTTAACTTCCATTAACAAAGAAGATAGCAATTGTCCTTTTAACTTCCATAAACAAAGAAGACAGCAATTGTCCTTTTAACTTCCATAAACAAAGAAGACAGCAATTGTCACATTCCAGCACAAACTTGAACGCATAGCTTTCAACTTTTCAGAAACCAAAATCGTACTTTAGGCATGGCCTTACTATAATATCCACTTTACCAAGAAGAAAAAACCCTGTAGCAATGAATAGAAACATCGGCATTGGTAACATTGAAGTTGCTTTATCTTCCATCATAGCTGTATCAAACCCATTTAATCGAGGGAAGTAACTGAAGCAGAATTTTTCACCCAAGATGAAAGTAATAAGATTTTCAAAAAAAAAATTTTTTTTAATTGGTCAAATCATAATTAGTATGATTTTATCTTGCTGGTTGGCAACTATGTGAACAGAAAAGTATCTCTATCATCAAATAATCATGAAAATCTTTATGAGCAAGTTGCCCAATTGTTATTCAGCAATAATTACAAAAACTTTACATATGCATCCAGCTAGTAAATTATATTTAGAATTAATAGAATTGTTGAAGAAAATCTGGCAATGCTAATCTTTTAAATTAACGGACAGTTCTATACAACTGAATTTGATCCCCTTGGATTTGTCAATGCTTGAAAATAAGAAATAAAAAAAATTTCAGGGACACGAATGATGAAAAGGTCATCTGAGGAAACGTCTTGAAAGCTCTGCAATTGACTACAGAAAACAAGACGATATCTGTAAGTTTTGCATCACAGAATTCTAGATTACTTTAAGCTTAAGCACATGCTCATAGAAAAGTATCATCTATAACTAAACAAACTCCTCTTTTTCTTTCTTAATGCAATAGATCATCACATCATAAATGAGTGTAATATCATGCAACAGAACCAATACCAAATGAGCTCATTTCACAAATTATTTCACTATCCTAACGATGATTCAAACACACAAGCTTTTTTGTGTGTTCTATTAATTTCACCGTACTCCAGCAATAAAAAATGAGGCATTGATTTTATAGTCTGGTCTCTCTAAACCAGACTTCTGTAATCCGTATCCCTCTGTAAGTCGGACATTTTTCTTTTTATTATTACTTAATATTCCTAATCTGGAAAATTCTGTAATCCGAACAAATTGCCGGGAATGGAGGTGTTCGGATTAGAGAGACCAGAGTGTACCTGGTTTGAGCCAATGGCCATGAGCACTGATAAAATGTACCCTCCCTCACTACCCTTGAAAGCACTTTCATAAGTCAATCTTGTGAGACATTTAAAATACAAACCTCCAAGCATCTTGAACTTGGATACTATAATTATCATAGCTTGGTCCAAAGTTGATTCCTAAAGAGTCTCTTTACATTATTTTCCACACTGAATTCAGGTGTAAAAAGAGTACAAAGTATAGGCGGTGAAAGATCTTGTAAGTATGCTGGCAGATAATAGCTGGTAATCAGCTGCTCTGATATATATTCCCCAAGGAGTTGAGATGATACCTGTGTGAAATAGCCTGACGCTGGAATAATAGTCATTGAGCAGAGATATAGACTATAAACCCATCTTTGTCTTTATCATTTCTTAAAAGTCTTACCCTATAATCAGCTCGGATCAGGTGTGATTTGAGGGGGATCTCAGAAAGATAGGCTGTCTCGCTAACAATAAGGGGCAAATCTGCTCCAAGGGCACGTTGAGCTAGGGACAACTGAGAAGGTAAACAATGATAAATTAAAGTATTTATTGATCAAATACCAGATAGTCATTGGTTTTAAGATAATATATTGTTCGTTAAATTGATCTTTAAGAAATAAATTTTTAAAAAAGGGTGAAAACACTTTCTCTCTTTATCAACAAAGTAAATTAATTTTTTTAGATACCGAAGTAAATCTGGGTAATTTTTGATGTTTAAAAAATAAAGTTTTTCTCTTATTGATTGTCAAATACCAATGTGTAATAAATAATTACGTATAAGTCTATTTCCTGGAAGAATGGAAAAATAAGGGGGATAAATCAGAAGAAATGAAACCTGCAACTTAAAAAATATCCTAAAGAGATAGCATAGAAAACTAAAAGCTTTTGTAAGTCTTTTAAAAAAACTAATAATAATAAAGGTGATGATATAATATGCTTAGAGGGGCAAAAATAAAATCAGGTCTGAAATTGAAAAGCTTCATCCCTGAATCTCCCCGAAAAATGAACTTGGTCCCTTCATACCTTGTCCTTCCCCTTCAGACTGCCGAGCTTGTTGACAAATGTATCTCCTAGTCTACTGAGATTCGGAGCACGAACATCAGTCAATGCCATCTGGACGGTAGCCTCATACATCTTTGGCACTTTTGCTGGCCGTCCTCCTCGACCACCAGCATTACTTGAGGAATAGGTCTTTAGCTTGATCTGGCTTCCATCCATATCCAGACCACACCTGGGTTGATGATCCTGTTTGTTTGACGGCTCAGATGCTGACTCAAAGTCATCCTTCTCTGCATTTACAAAAACGATAGCTTTGTTACTTCATGAAATAAAAAATAAAAAATACAATCCTGTGAAGGAGGAGTGACAAATATTTTCTTTTCAATAAATAAATTAAGGAGGCATAACTTCCAAGAAAAAGGATGTATAATAATAATGATACTCATTTTACACTGGATTAAGTAAATAAAATGTGTTAATATGTTGGTTTTTGAATTTTCATCATGGTAACAAAATTGCTCATAATGCGGCCCTCGGGCTAATTTACATGTCTTTTTTTTTTTTGCGCTCAGAAAAATTTGAGTTTGAGACCCCTGTTATAGAGTGTATTACAGTATTTAGCAAAGCATTTGATGAAAACTTTTTTCAAACTATTCCTATTCAACTCTATTTAAACTCTGAGAAATACATATCAATGCCTGGACATCATCAAGCTTCTTCTGCCCAGTGATAAACAAAGAGCAATATCAAAAAACCTCCAGCTGTTAAGCCTCAAGCTGTTCTTTGAAATAATTCAGGTGGGATTTTCTTACATCTCTAAACCTCCCTTCTAGTATCATTGTGAATTTACCTCTAGAATTGAAACCGTTTTTGGTTATGTTGCTGGATGGCTTGTGACTTCCACTGGTGTCATCGTCATCATCACCACCGTTTTCATCTGAACTCTTTGGGTCAATGAAGGCAGGGGTAGCCTTGTGAGTGTAACGAGGTGAGGTGCAAATTGTTTTTCTGTTTAAAACAAAAGATATAAAGCATGACAAGAATGAAATATCTCCAGCTTGAAACTGATAAACTATATTATATATCAATATCTTAATTTGTTAATGATCTACATTAAAGCTCATGAATGTTTATCTGCATGAAATTAAATTCATTTAACATTTAATTGTCCATTTAAAAAGAAATACAGTTCTACAAGTTCTACTGCGCATAACAATACAATTCCATTTACTTTATGAAGTATGGGGCATAAATATTTATCATAAAATGGAGAGCAGTGTCCAAAGAGAAATGTAATATAAAAGAGTGCTGAGAAAAATTAGAACTGAAAGGATAGATTTAATTTTAAATCTTAATAAAAAATTTAGACATTTATCAGAAATGAAAGACAAGGACTGAGAGAAAGGTTTATGTCAAACTGTTTATATCTAGAGGACCATCATAAACTATAAAAATGTCTGGTTTGAAAATATTAAGAATCAGATAATACTTCATAAAACCTGAAAGAATAAGATGCAGCATGAAGCCCGTTATCATAACCCAGGTCAGAATATCAAATCAATATATTTGTCATCATAATGTAGCCCTCATTTACTAGCCCAATGACTAAGCATCGGGAGATTTCATTTCTAGTATATGGGTCATACTTACAAACAGCTTCTTCTCAACTTATTAGGCCCTCCAAATTTTGTTTTGTCCCTGTAAGGAAGAATAAGACTTATAGCACCGAGAATAATAACGACCTTACCGTTGACTCAAGAAGCTGGACACAAATAAAAATGCAATTCAAATATGAAATACAATAAAAATGAAATTGAATTAAAAAAAGAAATCCAAACAACAAACTTAACTATTGCAACAATTATTATCATAATAATAATATAAGCATTTGAAAAAACAACAAAAATCAATGTATAAAATATTGAAAATATGAAGCAAGAACACAACAAACGTACAAAGCAGCCAACCTCTGAAAAACCAAAATCGTACTTTTCTGCGCAGCCTTAAATAAACACCCATTTTCCCAAGAAGTAAAAACCCTCTACAATGAACAGATTAATCAGTATTGGTAATATTACAGGTGCCTTACCTTCATCATAGCTGTTTCAAGCCTATTTAATGGAAAAGAAGTGACTGAGGCAGAATTTTTCACTTAAGATGAAATTAATAAAATTTTCAATCATATTTTTTGGATTGGTCAATTTGTACTTAGTATGATTTTATCCTACTGGTTGGCAACTATGAACGTATGAGACCTGATATGAGCAATCAACATCAGATAACAAAAGGATCCCACTCACTTGCAATTGATGCATTCCCCACACTCAGGGGTCGTGCAACCCTCGCACTTTTGACACCGGATGCGTCGCTTCCATGGGGCTCCTTTGAATCCTGAATGTTTCTCAGACCACAGCCTATAAAAATTTTGATATCATATATTCAATTTGAGCCATCATCATCATTAATAAATTAAATGTAAGTAATAAATATTAACTTTAGTTACTCAAAGATGTTCCTATTTATTTCAATGTATCTGTCTTTGCTTAGTTTGGATATATACATTGCACATTGATAAAAACTAAACCAAAGCTAAGAGTGATACTATGGTTTCCCTGCGACTAAAGATTAGTCATCCCTTGGGAGGATTGAATAGAATTTTTTTAAAAAATTTTTTATGCTTAGTCCTTAGAAGGACTTGAATAACCTATGCACAGTGGGGAATAAGGATTATTAACTTGGCAACTTGTTTTTATCAATTTGGCCATCTAGCTTCATAATATCAATTCAAGATATTTTGTTCAATGCATTATCTAACATCATTTAATTTAGAGCTTTTTAGAAAATACCATTCAAGTAAACATGGTGTACAAATATCAGAATCAGAATGTTTCTTTATCTCATTGTAACACGAAATATTTCATGATTATAATAAAAACCCTCAGACTGCACCCACGCACTCATTCCAACACATGTCCACATCTAATGCTATAGAATATTACAATATTCAGTATTTTCAGTAACCTGTTACATGTTAATATATGATGGAGAAAAATAAAACATTAAATTAAGTATGTAGAGGAGAAGATAATATATCAAAAAGATATCACAACGATGGACAATCAATCAATAACAACAATGGCAATAGTAACAAAGAATACAATTCTTACATGTAATATTTTAATTAAAACCATCACTACTATTACCATAATTATTATTATGATTACTATGGTAAGAATAATAATAATAATATTTTAAAAATCAACCAACGAACCTTTTCTTCTCTTCCTTATTTTTTCTCTTTTTAAGCCTGCTGAGTTTTTCCTCATGAGCAGCTTTTTTGGGTGTCTTCTTTCCTTCCTTCGATCCATCCTGTTTTGGAGACGTAAGAAGATTTTGAGGGCTGGTTCCTGTTTCCTGCCTTGTGTTTTCATCTGAACTCTCTTCTTCTGAAGAAGGATGACCTGGGAAATAATCCATTGTTTATCATATGAATCAACTTTGCTTCATATTGCATTCCAAAACTTTATAGCAATGTTAAAAAAGTTATTTGATTTCGAACTAAATTCAAGTAAAGTAAAGCTTTTCAGGATTGACCATACTGGAATATTAGCTATAATCCTACTTGCCTTTGACAATAATTTTCAAGCGGTATCATACTCATCATGATTTGAAGGTTGCTACCATTAATTGATGCAGATTTTGACCCCATTCATAAATTGGTTCCCACCGCATACTGATTGAGCTATGGATGTTATGCAATGTCTTCTGCTTTTAGTTATGCTTTTTGCATGTTGAGCCGGTGTTGTAATATTATTTGTGATGATTTTTAAACTACAATTTACTTGTAGAATTTTTCTTTTATCAGATATGTCTTTCTTTTTAAAATGGATTTTAGCACTAAATATATTTTCTTTACTCATTCTTGTGGATAAATAAAGTTTATAATTACTATCATTACTATTATATTATGTCATTGGACGATCATCCAACTGTTAAACAACCTGTAAATTAAACTTTAAACAATATTTTAAACTGGCACTAGCATTTAGTTCAAGTCATAAATAAAATAAATAAGAGCACATTTGTCGGAGCTAAAAAAATAAAAAATAAATAATGCTAAAATGTGTTTCACTAAATCTGCTTGATCCACTTCACAATACTCAATACCGATATGACTCATCATCATACACTTCACAGCTGAGGCAGGAAAACTACATAATGAAGTAATGATATAACAGGCTTTATGTATAAATCTATTGTAGAACAAGAATTTACAAATTTCCATTACCTTCAATTTTACAATTTTTTATAAAGTTCCAAATATCAAAGAAACATCAGAGCAACAATTCAATACCTTTCCTAGACTCTATTTTTGTCCGAGCCAACAGTTGCTCCTTCTCTTCATTTGGTAGAGCACTGAGAGTTAAAACATGGCCAGACGGTTGACCATTTGGAAATGTGGCACGTTGCTGAGGAAATACCATAGCAGCTCTCCGACACACATGCTTAATTCTAGGTCCTCGTGATACACGTGATGAGCTGTCATGATCGTTGTTTCTATCGTTTTCAAAGTCTCTCTCTTCGGTAGAACTTTTGATCCCTTTTCTGGTGGGAGAGCGATTGCTTTTGCTTGGAGAATACCTCCAGGAAGGATAGCTTTGTGGAGGGGACAGGTCTTTGAAAAGGAAAAAGAAAATTCTTTTATTAGAGACATGAACCACACTATATTATAACACCTTTTTTTGACAATAAAAAGTTTCTCTTCCACCAATACTTTGAATACCTTATGATTTGAGGCATCCTGACAATTCTATTGCTAATTTATATAATGGTGTTTATAAATAAGTATCCACTTATCAAATTGATGTATCTATGTAACTAAAAACCCAGGTTGAATTGCCTATCTAAGCATCGAAGATAGAGCAAGACTGATTGGACATCTTGAAGCAGGATCGGATAATTTTCCAGCATAACAATGCTCCGACCCATCAATCACAACTCACCAATTGATACAGTCGGACAAGCTTATTCTGAAACTAAAAAAAAATGTCTCAAAATTTCAGGATAGCCCGGATTTGAGTATAACCGATAATAACACAACATCGCTCTGTAGAGGTATTTTAGTATGCTATAATGGTGTTTCGGGTAATATTCACATCAATGGAAACACTGCATCAGCCATTTTGTATGGGGTTTTTTATTTTGTTTTCTTTCAGTCTTTCTTTTTTGTATCATTTTCTATGTAGCTGGTGTCCGTTTTGACTTTTGACCAAGAATTTCTGCGATATCTGTTCTCAACCAGCCAAAAAATATTTCAGTATAATCCGCTTACGTTCAGGTCTATTTATATATTTTTTAAAAGTTTCAGTTTAGCCGGGATTTCAGTGTATCCAATATCAGCACAACCAGGATCAACTGTATATAATACTTGACAATGATATTCAAATTATCAATCCATGACCAGCGGTTTCACAAGACATGAATCCGATCGAGCATGTCTGGCATCACATGAAAACACTTAAGGGAAGCAAGCAACTCCCCAAAATGCAGATGAACTTTTTGAACGTGTTGTTCAAATCTGGGATGATATTCCAGAGGCAGTAGTGGGCAACCTCACATCATCCATGAGAAGAAGAGTGAAAGCTTAAAAAATTGCTACTAGTGGTCACACTGCATACTGATAAATAAAACAAAAAAAACACAAAAACCAGCATTTAATCTACTTCAAATCTGGACCATTTTAAATAAAATCTGTGTGAAATGTTCATTTATTGACACAACCTCATCATCATTATACCAAAGCAAAGACAAATAAATTATCCCGATACCATGAATACATTGGTTTTGAAAAGATATCTTAGAGAGGGTTGATAAATATATCACTGCTCCAACATTTGGAGTTAGTCTGAACCTCCCATTATAAGGAGACCCTAAGGATTTTTTTACCAAACAATTAAGTATTTTAAAAAAATATTTTAATTACAAACAAACCTACCTCCAAAAATGTGATCTCCGCTGACATCAACTGTCAGGGGTTTGTCAAGGTTTCTAGCATTAATTAATTCTTTCTTGGACAATGGTGACATTTGCGTTTTATAATCAGAGTCAGAGGTCATTGAGTCTCCACTGCGATGTTTTTTCCTCTTCGAGGACTCTCTTGTTTTAATGTCCCCACTTTGGTGTCGCTTTTTACTTGGACTCGACACATAATCATCCTGAAAGCAGTATATGACTCATCATATAAAACAAGATTATGAAGAGAAAAAAATAACCAACATAAAAATCTAAACACGACAATGAGACCTAATAAACTGATTCAGTCAATTTAAAGATGTTCCTAACGCACAAATACCGTATTAAAACCTTTTATAACTTCAAGCTGTAAATGATTTCTATGCTGTTGCAACCCTTTTCTTAGTATTGGCCAATAATTCATGCTTAAAAATACTTATTGGGAAATTGAGTAAGAGGAAGACTGTCAATTTCAAAATATAAAATTTTACAATCAACTGACCTCGGAATCAAATTTGCTGACACTGCTTTCACCCGACTTGTGTCTTAACTTTCTTGGCGGGGTTTTTCCGGGCTCCCATATTGGCACAGATTGACGAGGCTTGAGGGGAAGAAAAAGAAACCAATAAACCACAAATAATATATGACGGATTCCACAGAAAACACTGCATTACCACACACTAATTTATTTCTCTTCTCTTACCATCAGTATTTCTTCTTTCGAGCTGATATTTATATCAAAAAACAATTATACCATAT
>JASKDV010199545.1:0-10994 GCA_032466395.1 Aegires albopunctatus
GTGGTTCTGTGTTTATTTCTAGGTCTGTATCTGCCTCTGAGATTTGTGCTCTTAGTCTTGGTGGTTCACGATTTAAGTTTTTCATGAAGTGTTCTTTCCACATCAGGACAGGAACGCAGAAAATAAAAATGAAAAAAGCGTGAAAATGTAGCTCTTCTTGTTAATATTTCAAAATATGACCGTGCACACCTTTAGATATCAACATAATTTTTCACATTTTTGCTATAATTTTGAGATTTTATGATTGCAAGCCAATCGCACTAATGAAGAATAGACCATGGCGCCACGTGCAATCCCAGATATATAAGATAACATATCATTTTTAAAATTAAGATGAAAATATTTTTTAATTGAAGTTTGGATTTGTATAGCTAGTAGATGTTAGATGTTGGAAAGTTACGCTTATTGTTATATGATGATGATGATGATGATGATGATGATGATGGTGATGATGATGGTCATGGTCATGGTCATGGTCATGATGATGATGATGATGATGATGATGATGATTATGATTATGATTATAAAACAGCCCATTCTTCGAACCCAGATTAGTTTAGGGAGAAAAAGATTGAAGGCTCATTTGGATTGTATATGTTATAATAATTACCTTAAGAATTGTGGGCGATCCCGATGCCAATGATCTCTGAAGAATATGGCACTGACAGAAATCAAGAAGCGAAATTTTGAAGAAGGGCACATTGTTTGTTTTTTGTTGTTTTTTTAATTTCATTGTTTTTTTTCATTGTTTTTTTTTTTTTTCATTGTTTTTTTTTTTCATTTTTTTTTTTTTTTTGGCGTATTGTCAGTAATACTCCACCCAATTGAGTTGTGTCAGTTTCTTTGAAGAAGAAAAATGACTTCCACTAAGGTTTTCTCATAAACTGCGCCAAACCTATTCTGTCATACTCTAGAGAGTATTAAACCCGCGTTCCGTACGCCTTCGAGTGCTAGCACAATAATGACATTAAATTGGTTCACTTAACCAATTCTTGCTTTGTAACTGGATAGACCTTTCTCGAATTAATTTCAAAAGTAATCTAGATACAAGGGAAGAATAGATGTAATGGACAAAAATTGAATAACATCATTGTGGTAGCATTGAAATTTCCCTTCCATGTTTAAACTAAATTATAAATAATGAGCTGAAATTCAGCCCTGTGTCACTGGACGTAGAATCTGAGTCTATGCACATCCAATTCGCCTAAATCCTCCACATTTTCCATCCTACCAACTCTCTCCCATGATGCCTTCCTGTAAAGATTTGCAAAATAAAAGCCTTTATGTTTCACGGTACAATTTGACAATATCCAATAACTCTTTCAATATCCGAACCCTCGACATTGCAATGTTAATATCCTTCGATGATTTTCAAAGACAGGGACAGTAGATGCACATATAAGTCGATTTAAATTTAATAATTGAACTATACCAATGACCTTTAAATATCGATAATATGCAGGCAGGATACGCTGCTGCATCTTGTTACCAATCCAACGGATAAAAAGGTAGGAAATGTGAGGTTGTCCAATCAGAATCCTATTCTCCGGTTTTCCTTTGTGCTTCGCCTATAAAAGTTATCATTGACAAACTTTCTAAAGTGGCGGAATTCCTAAATTTTAATGGTGAGATATTTAAATCTTACTCGACCTTTGTAGGGTTGTTTTTCTCTCTTGGCAATGAAATTCATTTCTATTGATTTATTCTATTCAGGTATGATTTTATTCACAAGCTTGGTGACGATCTTAGTAAAATGGGACCAAGCTGAGAATCCATTGGATGGGGTCTTGATATCAGCTAAAACCTGATTATTGGATGAGGTTGAAAGGTTCCATCGGGTTGGGTTTATTTTTTTATTTCAATGTTACTATTTCAAGTTAGACCCAGTACACCATAATCGGTAGTCTCAGAGACCTTAAGTGGTGTTAAAAAAAAAGAAATTAGTATAAAGTATAATAGCAAGTCAAACCACTGTCAAACCAGAAGAGGTTATATTGAAAAGGAGAAGAAAATTTACATCTATCACAATGTGAAGGGACGAAAAAGTCGAAAGTTTAGATACTACTTGCTGTGTGCACTTAAAGTACCGGTACCCTATCTATTAAACATCATAATCTTTGTTCATAAATGAAGAGTTACATTCACGATCTTACCAGGAATTAAATTTTTATCTGGATAAAATTACGTCAAAATGTTTCCCTTCTTCGTCATAATCAAACATTCTGTCTTGCACATCCTATCGCCATCAACCTGTAGATCAAATTAAATATTTGAGAAGGGGGCAGATTTTTCACTTTGCATAGCTTGGCAGTCGTAAAATATATAATCATTGAAAATAATAAAATAACGTTTTGAGCAAATCAAAATGTCTGTCTTCAAGTCTTCACTAAAATCAGATATACAGATACATTGAAAGTCGTCACATCTCCTTATGTAAATATCAAAGGCTTCACGGGGGCATGTGAACATCTTATTTGCCCATTATTCTGGTTTGGTGTGAGGGATGAAGATGGAAATAGATGGTCAGCCCACCTCTCATGCCAGTGGATTCCGGTTAACCTGTCTTAAGATGAAAACTGAAACTATATTCAAAGTCGTCTGCAAAACTTTTTGCATGATTCATAAATCTTCCTTTCCTTTGATTACGTCATCAATTTCAATACCAGGAAATGTAACAAAATATCGCATTTAACCTAAACAAACATACACACAACATTCACAGTAGCCTATTATAAGAATATAGTATTTGATTTGTTTGGTACGGTCATAGTTCCGTTGATGTTCCAGGTTATTGACTCGAATGTTATTCATGATACTCAGGCCTTGATGTACTCGAAATAGAATTAACAGATTTAAAAAGATGAGCTGTATCAGAGCGAGGTGAGATAACCTAACGAAAAGCTTTTTATAACATCACTTTATCATTGTTGTAGTCGACATTGCTTGGGTCTATAATTTAAAATATAGAAGCCTTGCCATGAATTAAAGATACATTACTTAAAAACAAGACATTTTTCATTTATCAAGGGACTACGTTTTTTTTTTGGTTGTTTTTATCTCCAAAAAGTATTAGTTGTTGCATTGGGGCTTCGTAGTTGATAAAAAGATAAAGCGATACCGATGTTTTTCACAGGCCTCGATTATTTCTACCTTCAGGCTACTTCAAATCCTTGCATTATTATTCGGATCTAGACTTCTTTTCTTAACGCTCTCAAAGGCCAATCTTGAAAAAAGCCAAATATGAACTGAACAATTTACATTTTTGAAGATTTTGACTTTAATGCAAATTTCAAACTCTGAAACATATTCTAAATTGATCTACATTATTAGAGATATAATCCCAAGTGCTGTTCCGAGAAAATCCAGAAAAGTCACTAAATCATGGTATCTAGTTTTAAACTTTAAAAGTAATATTTATGAAACACAAATAATTATTTCCAATCAGGATTTACAAACGTTAAGCTATTTCATTGATACAGCTGAACTGCCCGTTGGATGTTCTTTGTCAGGCTTTCAGATAAAAAGAGAAAAGAACGATTAATGTTGTCATTTTGGGAATCAACTATAGGTTAACAATATAAGCTCAGATAACAAAATTAGGAACAACAAGAATAGATAGGTCTAGAAGAACAGTTAACCTATGTCTTTGATCTAGTTTTAGAACATTGTTAATAGAAGGCTTAGCTAAGTCTAGATCTCGTCTTGCTGATCAAGGTATCGAATCCGATTTATTTCTCCATGTCGTTTCACCTACAAGGGCCATGATTTGGCTTTGTGTTTCGGGTGACGATTTTTCATTCATTGTCACGAAATTCAAACATAAACCAACACAAGAGATTCTATTTGCGTTTATTATTAAAGAATTTAAAAGAATCATGACAGGTGGCTTTGTCTACCTGAGGTTGATAATCAATATGCAAAAAGATTAAACTATGTTAATCTAAACACTGTCAATGTCCGAAGTAAGGGATGGTAAGATCAGTTAGTAGGCCATGGCCCAGAATTTCTTTTGACATTTGGAATCTACATCGCGTTGTAACTGAGACTGGGTTTGATGAACTGGTTACCGATGGAAACAAAATTGTATCTCAATCTGTTGGTTTAATTGAATTTTGGATTTAAAATGTAGACGAAATATATCACTAGGTGGTGTTGTAACACGGTTTTTGGCGTAAATCGGTAAATATATATATATTTCATGTGTGTATAATTGCCGAGCGTTTTTACTACCCCGCCGTTTTCCATGTGGGGCCTTGGAGACCCAAACCTTCCATATCAATCAATCAATCATTGTCCTCCATCCCTGTTGGCACACAAGTTTTCCATCCCGTTCTGTCTTAGGCAGTTCTCCCAATCTCCCTCCAGGCCATTTGTATTGCCTTCACTTCTCCCTCCAGATGTCTCCGCCAGATTGTCCGTGGCCTGCCTCTTTTCCTTTTACTCTGTGGGTTTCAATGTAAAGCTTTCTTGCAATTGTGTGTGGGTGTTTCTTCAGTACATGACCAATCCAATGCCATTTCCTAATCTTTAATTCCTCCTTTATTGGCTGTTGCTTGTTCTGCTCCCAAACGGCCTTTGTTTCTGATTTTATATGGCCATTTTATTTGCAGGAGGCCATTGCTGAATATTTGGGTCTTCATAATGTCTGTCTTTAAGCATCTTCAAGTCCCACACCCATATAACAGAACTGATTTAACATTACTATTGAAGATTTGCATCCTAGTTGTGTACGTTTCCTGGATGTCCATACCGACTCCAGCATTCCAAAACCCTGTCTGATCGTTCCGATTTTTGTTTTTACATCTGTTGATGTTCCTCCCTGCTTATCCATTATACTTCACAGGTAAGAAAATGATTCAACTTTTCAAGGGATGTATTACTGTCGTGTTAGTCCTCATTACTTCAGTTTTTCCGAATGAACTTTCAGCATCATGTTCTTGGAGATTTCGTCTATGATCTTTGTATTCCCTTGTATTTGCTAGTGGCTGTGGGATAGCAGTGCAATATCATCTGCGAGGTCTAAGTCTTCGAGCTGTTTCAATAGAGTCAATTGAATTCCGTTTTTTCTCCCAAATGATGCGGTCTTCATAGTCCAGTCTATGGCAAGTAAGAGCAAGACGGGAGACAGTAAGCAGCCCTGTCTGACACCTGTGTTGTATTTGAAACTTTTTTTTTTGCATTGCATTAGAGATGAAGCTTGGATTCTATTGCCATGTCTCATACCTCCTATGGCTTATGAATGTTTATTCAGTTTGAGCAGAGTTTGGCAATGACTAGTTGGTGGTCGGATTCAATCACCAGCTCCTCTTGCTACTCTTACATATAGAAGGGATCTGCGGAACTTCCTCGAAATGCAGATATGATCAATTAGGTTTTCTATATGGTGATCTAGTGATACCCATGTAGCCTTGTGGATAGTCTTGTGATGGAAAATAGTATCGCCAATGACCAAATTGTTGAAAGGCAAAGTTTGCAAATTTGTTTCCATTTTCATTTCCTTTTACTAGCCCATGAGTTCCCATGATATCCTCATATCTAGTGTTGTCACTATTTACCTTTCTATTTATATCCCCAGCCATTATGGGAATATAATTCACTGTTGCCTTTAGGATAATGCTTTCCAGATGGTCATAGAATACCTCCTCTGTAGCAAAGAACATTAACCTGCATAAAAATGAGTTTATCGTCTGTCAGATAAGGAAGCACATACTCTCTCAAAACCTGTTTAGAGTGCTTAAAGGTGTAAACATGTACAAGTGTCAAGGCCTTAGTTAAAAGTTACGGTGAAAGTGATTCTTTCAGATAATGCGCAAGCCTGAGAACCTTCTCTTTACTAACATAGACCATGGATTAAAAAGCTTAAACCAATGAATAAACTGGGATCATTAACCGAGTGAATAAGTATTATTCTGAAATAGGTAAAGACATACCATCATAGCAATTTTCATCAGTTTTTGTTGACTCTCAACCCCTTTCACGTTTCTCTTACATTTCGCCAAGTCGCTTTTTTGCATTTATTCAAATATGTTGTTGTTGCAAATATTACACCGTATTGCTTCAATTTAGATCTCAGTTCTAACTTTTGCAACTCTTTACCTTTAAAATGATATATAACAATATGGGCTTGCTTTAAGCGGTGACACATGAAAGCAGATCCAAAAATGTAAAGTTTCCTTTGACGTTGACTGCATAAACCAGGAAGTGCTAGAATTGGCAAACATGAATAAAGCGCTCATCAATACAATAAGAAAAAGACATATGAAGTTCATGGAGGCATGTCTACGGGGGAAAACGGTTGGAATAGCTTAGCACGAATGGAAATATTGAGGGGAGAAGAAGTAAAAGACACCAACGGAAAACATTATGTGGATAACCTCAATGCACGGGCAACGCTGAAAAAACTCAACAACAACAACAACAACAACAACAGCTTCATTAGCGCCTCAGATGTAAGAGAGAAATGGAGAGCTAAGACCGTCAATGCCTGTTCCAAACAAGACACCGGAACGGTGGAAAACGAAGTGTGTAACAATAAATTCTTATATATACAGTACAGACGGTTGGGGTTTGACAGACGTAAGAGGGAAAGAGGATTGGGGGGGGGGGGGTTGCGTGGGAATGGTGTGGGCGATCCTATTTTAGAGCTAGAGATTTCTCTCTCAAAAACTTCCTTGTTAATTGATGCAGGTAAAAGGAAACCAAAGCAAAGAAATCAGAGGGAATCGAAAACAAGTAAACTTATTTCAACAATATTTTAGACTACAACGAATCATAATCTTGTGTGAATTATCTTATACATGTAATATAACAATGTAAACCCGATTTAACCATGAAATTGCTTGATTATGGGATATTCTTTGTGTTGAATGATCTCATAAACGAATTATAGATTTTACTTCTCGTCCAAAGATATTTTAGTCACATTGGATTAAGGGAGCGGATAGCTCAGTGGTTAAGGCGCTCGACTACCAAGCCAAAGGTCCCTGGTTCAAACCCGTGCAGCCTTGAATTTGAAATCCAAATTTATATTCGGGTTTCTGTCTATCCCCTATCCTTAAGTTGCTAGGAGAAAGAGTGCTATGTCCTATCGGAAACGGATTATAATATCGGAGGTTCCATGTGTATAATATACGCATGTAAAAGTTATCACCAAAGTAGTGGACATGGGTAAAATACAATACAACAACATTGGATTAAACGCTTAGCTAGGGCGTCCACTGCTGGTTTTCGTCAGCTGCGCATGTGACTAGCAGGCTAAAAACGTGATTATTACTGCCCTATTTTCATAAAAAAAATAAAGTATAACATTTTTTTTCTATTTTCAGTTCAAGTTTGCAAGTCGACGTGGGCATCACTGCGGTGTACTTTCAACAGAAACATAGCTAGTATTAAAAACATGCCAAGTGGCTCTGGTGCCAACTATCAGCCGAAATGGCCCTTTTTTAACCAAATACTATTTCTGAAGGATCATGTTTCTCATTGCCCAATGGCAAGCAGTCTAGCCATTGATGAACTACTGCCGCCATCATCCCCACCAACCTTTACAAGGAGCATCAGTTCTTGTAGCACTTCTACTTCTACTGGAATGAGAAGTATTGTGGTGGGCCTCTGAAGAATGAGGCCAAAGAGTCAGTGGTAGCTGAGGTGAGGACTTCCGCATTACAGGCCACTCTAGGGAGAAGAAAAAGAAAGACAGAAGACCCTGTGCAAGAAGCAATTATGGAATATATCCATTCAATGGTAGCAAAACAACCGTCCCAAAAAATGGAGGATCCGAAGGATTTGGCTTTTTTCAAGTACCTTCTGCATGAAAAAGATGCAGTTCATGGGCCACACAACTATGTACCTCTTGGATTTGTATGAGGAGCTGGTGGGGGGCCATTAGTAAGAATAAGATACATTGAAATTATTAAAATTGCAAGAAAACCATTTATTTGTTTTTACAATTTAGAACGTCTGATATTTTAACTTTGTGTACAGTTGCACTGATTGTGCTAACTTGGTTTATAGTACATGTATTGTGAGGTGATCAGTTAAACACAGTAGTGTCTGTCTAAAGGGATGCCATGTGAAAGAACAATGCTTAAATTAAAAAGCACATCATGGTCTTTTGCTATGACTTGGTTTTCCCATACACGAATGAATTGTGTGTAAAAGCACACTCTGAATAGACTAGTAGTCTTCTTATGGGTTGTTGTTTTTTTCATTTTGTCAAGTTTTTTATCATTACAAGGAAATACGTTTGCAACAATGACAAGCTATGCTGCTTATCGCCGTAGTACAGCACCACAGTGCCCAATGAATTAATGTAAAGAGCGGTCTTATATAACGCGTTTCCACTAAATGTCCTCAATTCGCTTCACAGAGTTTCCCTGGCAAGCCATTACAATCCAAAGTCATTCTCAATCCTCAGGGAAGTCATACAGAGATGCGACCCGGTGAATTGCGCTTCACTCTAGCATGCTGACAAGATTTTCCTCTACAGTCAGGTACCCATTTTACACCTGGGTACGGTGAGGAAATGCGTGTAAAGAGTTTTTCCCAAAAACTCAACATCTGATACACATTGTGTACCTCAAGAGCATCACAAATATCTAAATGATCCGAATCAGACAGTTCTGAATCCATTTTTGTTAGATCTAACACTCACACGTAGAATTATACTTGGCGTCAAATTAAACTGGGCAGTTTTTGACCTAGTGTACATTAATAATCAGGGCAAATATTTAGATGAGACCCACACCATTTGAAAGCTTATAAAAATTTACCTTGTAGGGGCGGTGTGCTTCTGATGAAAGCCGATTCAAACTTTCCTTCAATGATGAACATTTATAATTACAGAATCTGGCGTAGGGATGGTGACCGTTACACCGCAAGATGAATCAAAGAAGTTCAGAGCTTTGGAGGGGAGGATACGTCATGGTGTGGACAGAAATAAGTGCCAATCACAGAACAGAACCTGTTGTTGGTGAAGGTTCGATCAACGCCCAACTTTATCACGACTCTTTACTGATCGGGTTGTTGTACCCTTCTTCAGGGCCCACCGAGACCTTCAGATTTTTCAACAAGACAATCTTAGACCCTCATGTGGCCAGAATTTACACTGATTTCTTGGTACAGAAACGTTTTGGAGCAATGAACTTCAAAACGTTGGGGCGGCGTATCGAAAAGAGGAACGTATCAACTAGGGAAGAACTCCACAGAGCTTTACAAGAGTAATATACGGCTATTCCTCAACAGTGTATCGTAGACTGACAGAAATAATGCATTGGAGAGTGCAAGAACGTTGACTGGCGGATGTGGGGCACACAAAATATTAGACTGGAGTCGTTTATGCCTTTCTTTTTCCTGTGATCTGATTTTAATATTGATTTTCTTCGAGAAAGCAATTGTCAATATCAATAAACATAACGCTGTCTTATTAATATCAATCATGTTATAATCACAATAAAATTGCATTGTTTGTTAAAAAAGACAACAAATTTTTGTAACTGACAAAGCCGAGAATAAAAGCTAAATACCCACCTGACGCAATGGGCACTTCTTTTTCTGAGCCGGCCTATGACGTCACGTTTAAGCCTTGTCCGAAAAAGACCTGACATGCAGTGGACGCTCTGCCTTATAGCTAGGGCATCCACTGTCGGTTTCAGTCAGCTGCGCATGTGACTAGCAGGCTAAAAACGTTATTATTATTCTAAGCCAGCCTATGACGTCACGTTTTTAGCCTGCTAGGCACATACGCGGCTGACTAAATCCAGCAATGAACGCCCTACCTCAGAGTTCAATAATTCCTTTCGTTTTGAGGCATTCTTCTCGAAACCACAATTTCTAGATAAGTTTCCGCGCCAAATGTCATTAAAAAACCGTTATTTCAAATAAATAACTCAAATTTTTCATACTTCATCTAGAATCCTTGCATTTACATATAGCATCTAGATCTAATATATCTGACTTGTTGTCATAGATCTAAATCTTATCTAGACTAAACTTTAGCTATAAGACTAGAATCTGTATTAGATCTTTAGATATGTTGTTAGTTCTGGTTTTCTTTATCATCGTCTCATTTTAGATCTTTAACCCTATTGGCTTAAAAGCAAAAATCTAATCTAAATAATATATTTTTATTTTATCGTCACTGTCAATCAGGAAATATTGGATTGACTATTCTGCATGTTTTAGAAACGTCCCAAAATTTAAAAGGATGGAAATTTGAGATATAATTTAGGCCTTGAAGATATGGAAATTATTAATATGTCGTGTCTTCAAATAAAACTCTTCCATTTTAGATTGAAATAATTGACATTGAGATTAATTCTTATCCAAAGCAAAGAATGTCAAGATGTCCTGCTAGACAATCCCCTCGAAGAAGTCTTAAGTTTGCATACAGCAATTTGCCTATACTAAACTTTTCAACTCCTTCACCGTGTGAGACCAAAGTATAACTTGAAACGTTTCATCAAATTAATGGTTGATTCAAGTTCCAATTTCTGTGCAGGGCCTTCAAAAGCGGATGTTTGTCCATAGGCCTAAGATCCATCTTTTTAGACTAAGTCAAAAATAAATTAATAAAGTTAAAGAAAATAAAGTTTAAAAAGGGGAAAAAGCTGATCTCAAGCTGATTGTGTGGCATCGTGGTCTAGTGGTAGACATTGGAATGGTGATCGAAAGGTCCCAGGTTCGAATCCCGATCGGACGCGATGTTGTGTTCTTGGGAAAGACTCATTACATGCATTTCCTCACCGTGCCCAGGTGTGAAATGGGTACCTGGTAGAGGAAGATCTTGTCAGCATGCTAGAATGTAGCACCTTTAATAGGATCGCACCTCTGTATGCCCCCCGGGGGTTGAGAAGGATGTTGGATTGTCAGGAAACTCTGTAAAGTGCATTGTTCACATATAGTGGAAAAGCTCGTATTATTATTTTTTATTATAATAAAAAGAAAAAAAAGTTAGTCATTATAAACTGGGGGGGGGGGGGGGGGGGGGGGGGGGGGGG
>JASKDV010199556.1:0-10994 GCA_032466395.1 Aegires albopunctatus
ACAATCCTAGCGCATAGAGAAATATTTGATTATTTGATATGCGCTATACAAATGCTTTCCATTATTATTATTATCATCTCTTAATATTCATTTTCATTTTTATTGTTTTTGATTCTCCAAAGCCATCATGTTTTGTTACTGAGTAAACTTGTCATGAAGACTATCTATTGTTTCATCACATTGGAGAACAATTTTGTGTTGACTGTTGACTCTTTTCCTCTACAGCAAACTTACACATCCACCATGCCCAAGAGTCTTCTGCTAGCTGTCCATCAAAAGGGAATATTCCTGCTGGAGATGAATACTTTTGTAAGAATGAAAACAATACAATTTTGTTTCTTATTGTTAGTTTACTCAAGAAATAAGGAATTTTTGCCAAATTCAACAATAAGTTCAGGATGAAATGGCTTACATTACAATAAACAAGATACAATTCCAAAAATATCAGATAACAATAAAATTAAAATTAATGATGGTAATGATAATAATAATGACAATAATTATAATGATAATATGATAATGATAATAATAATAATGATTATAATAAGATTAGTAAGAATAATGATAATAATAATAATAATAGTAATATGATGATTATGAAGATGATGATAGTAATAATGATAATGAAAATATGATAACAGTTTGTCTACTTGCAAGTTTGAGTTTGTTTTTGAATCACCATTTTCCTCCGTTTTCTTCCAGAATATTTTGTCTTCCTATTCATACGCTGACATTGTCCACTCTAGTCCTGCTATCAAAAGTATTATGATCGTTATTGGCCATGTTGCCAAAGGCATCAAATTTATGTTTAACACAAATCAGGTAAGCAAGACAACCATGTTAGCATGTAAATAGCTGGTTGTGTGATTGTGTATTGCTGCATGTGTGTGTAAATAGCTGGGTGTATATTTGTGTGTTGCTGCATGTGTGTGAGCTTGATTATTCAGGTTCTTCTTTTCTATCCTATTGTTTTGTGTTTTTGTTTTTTAATGTTTTTCGATCATATTTTTTTATTTGCCCTTCTTGGCCTCCATCTTAAAGCCGTGTACTATTCTGTCGCCCCAAGGCAGAACGGCGTAACTGATATAATCGATATTTCCATTTTCTTACGTCGATGACTCTTTACCAACCCTTATCTATCTCGTAACAATGGCAGGACAACGTATCACTAAAAATGGTATTTCTCTACATGTCAAAATGCCGTGAATGAATGATCAGGTCTCTATCTTCGATGGCAGCGTGACGTATCTGATTTTCACAAGGCACACCAATTGAAAACTCAAGTTCAGGAAAAGATCAAAGAGGAAAACATGAACAAAAGAACAAAATAGACAATACCTCACCTACCTGACACTAACACTCTGCATATCATTAATTAAAAGTACAATCCCACCTGTCACATATCCATAACAGCCACCTGTACTAACGGCCACTGGTCTGTGACACCCTTACATTTTTACCCTATATTTTTAACTCTTCATAGCGGTCACCTGTCCAATGCAGCCATGGCCAGTCATTTGAGTGACAAAAAAGCCACCGAAACCTGTTCATAGCGGTCATTTTATAGACAAAAATGTCCTGCTCAATGGCAACATGGCTGACCGCCCACCTTGAATTTTACAGCCTCCCAAATTGTAATCAATGTGTGTAAGATTGATAAAGTAAGTGAGAAACAATGGCATGGGTAGACAACGCCTGTTGTCAACTGAAGAGACTCTGATCTTATCTTATGGCTAGATACGACCTCAATGAATCATTCTCTTTGAAGATGACAGCTGTCTAATTCATCTTGACGGCGTTTGACCGGGACAAAATCATCAGATGGTAGTGTTAGGAAGGAACTAATGAGGTGACCTCTGCTTGTCGACAAGCCATATGCTGTCATGAGCTTGTTTGGAGGATTGATCAACGCTACCTAACAATAGGAAGATGGAGGAGGCATTGGGGTTAATACTGCTTATCAACAAGCTAAGTGCAGTCATGAGGTTTTAAGCGGCAGACTGATCACCGCTAAGTAACGAAATAAAGAGAGAGGAGTCAATGGGAGGACCACTGTTTATTGACAAGTTTGGAGGATGGATCACTGCTACCTAACAATAGGAAGATGGAGGAGGCATTGGGGTGAACACTGCTTATCAACAAGCTAAGTGCAGTCATGAGGTTTTAAGCGGCAGACTGATCACCGCTAAGTAATGAAAGAAAGAGAGAGGAGTCAATGGGAGGACCACTCTTTATTGACAAGTTTGATGCGGCCATGAGACTTTAAGTGGAGGATTGATCAACGCTGCATAACAAAAAGAGGTGGAAGGGTTGATAATCTTTGTATCGTAGGTTGAAAACTTAGAGGGGAAAATATTGCTTAAATCACACCTCAGCCTCTTTCCAACGTCCACCTGTCTATAACGGTCACTTTTCTCTGAGATCATAAGTGATCATAAAGGTCACTGTAATGACAATTTTTGACAGGATAGGAGTTAAAAAGTGTTTTTTTTTCCCATTTTTCTCGACATTGTGAAAAGTGTAGATATGTCGTTCTGCCTTGGGGCTGCAATAGTGTCCAGTTATACTATGTATATCATTGCGTTATACCATTCAATACAAAAAGGAATTATAATTCTTTGTTTGATATGGCTTTTTTCAAACATTTTATTTTTGAGCACGTAGAATTGGCGTAATTCAAGATTTTTTTAATTCTCTTTAGGAGCTCGGAGAATGTTTTCTTTTAACTTGCATTATTTCTCTTTTCAGGCATCTCAAATCGCTCATCTCATCAAGGACTACATGGAGGAGCTTCAAGCCAGATATTTATTTGCCCCAACCGAGAATTCCAATCGCATATCCAGAGCTTTTGAGATTGATGAGTTAGAAAGACAAAATGCCATGATACAGGCATTAGAGTCAGAGAGATTTGATTAATTGCATAAAAGTACTGGTATTGGTATGCAGTTGAACGTACTTTTGTTTCTGTCAAAGGTGTGTGTACAAGAGAGTCAGTACTGTTGAAGTGTGTTTGCTATACAACTTTTTTGTTTGTTTGGATTTTTTAATACAATGCATTTATGGATTGTAAATTTGAAGTTCAAAAGGAACCTGTCAAATCTTATGTCATAAAAGAAATCATTTTGATCTTTCTGCATCTGAATTAATAAATGTATAGGAATCAACAACTTGCAATAATGTTTTCCTCAGACTGGAACAGCATTGCTCTAAATGATGGTTTTTGGTTGATTGACATTGAACAATTGCCTCATGTTCACATCCAAGCTTTGATGGTTTCCTCCTTAAGTGTTTGTGAACAGCTTTTGGAAAAATTATCTTGAATATAAAAATATTTACGATAAGTTTCAAGTTTATTCTATTTAAAGATGTTTTATTTTTGATTTTTGTAGGGTACAGTATGAGAAAGGAATATTTGTTCTCATTGGTCAAGACAACATATCCCATAAATTCCTCTGTTAGTTAGTTTATAAAAAAGGGTAAAGTAAAGGAATAAGAATACGGAATATAGAAAATATATATCCCGATGAAATGAAATGAATAGATCTGCAAAGATCAAGCTAGATTTAAGCCATTTCTTTAATGGATCTAAATGATAACAACATAGAGAAACAAGTGATATAAGATACACAAATTGTGCTAGAGGGTGCACGCACCACAAATGCATTGAAGGATGATTGCTTTTATGGTTTGAGAAGCTTTATTCACTCAAATTTAGTTTGAACTGAATGGACCAGTAAGTGAATATGACAAAGTAATGGAAATTTTTTAATATGATTTATTTGCACTCATGCTTCTTCAATTTTGACAAAAATCATTCGAAATAACCATTTATATACTTAATTATTTATCAAGAGTTAAAGAATATCTCACCTGCTCTTGCATGTTCATTTTATTTTTACATCCCAAATATTAACCTCAAATCTCGGAAGTTTTAGAGTTTATCACGACATTAATCCACTGATAATATCACGTATTTATTTTATACAGTTTGTTTACAAATATACAAATTCAACATTAAAGTACTTAATGAATGTTTGCTAGAAATAATTGCTCATTTCTTAACTCTTTATGACCAGAATTTTTTCAGCCGAATGGCGGAATTAATTTAGAATGATGAGATTACACTGGATTGAAAACCTTACATTGTGGAGTTGGAGTGAAAGCTAACAGGGGCACGTCATACATCAAAATGTTTGTAAGTAGTTGGAGAATATGAATATGATACTTTTGTAAAGATAAAATTCAAATAATGGTTAGTAAAGGTAGATAATTCAACAGAGAAAATTAGTATACGACTACTCTATCGGACGGTAGCACCGTCCACTCGGTGTGAATGTGAAGAATAGCGGACGGTACCCCGTCCGCTCGGTCATAAAGAGTTAAGTAAGTTTTGATAGCTATCTCTAAATTTAGATGATCGCCGTCCATAAAAACATGGAATCCATGACATGAAATTATAAAGATTGCCAAAGAAACCATGGGGTTTTTTCCCCTCTCAAGCAGTAATTAATTTTGATTGCTGAGAAATGGTCACCATGAAAAGAGACATGCAATAGTTTCCCTTGACATTGATAAGGTGGACTTTTTTTTCTCTTCATTTTCTTGTTTAACATATTAAACTTAAACAGGAAACCAAGCCTTGTGGATCAGACCAATAATAATTTTACAATTTTTTAATTTGCCAGAACGTGTACAGTAATATTTTGGCTAAAATGTCCAAGGTCAAACAACAGGGTTTTCATTTCTTGATATTAATTGTTTCCTATGTTGCAGTATTTCATATGATTTTATACTATTTATATACATAAACAATTCACTCATTAAACATACACACCAATGATGATGTAAATATAATTTATGTAATCATCTAGTGTTAAATTCTAACATGTATACGTTTATTGATGTGTCTGTGATTGCTTTGTTTGGAAAGCTGTTGTTTTATGTTTTTAGTATTGTTTATTGTTTATGGGGGACTTGTGCATTTATATATTTTCCTTTATTCTTTGTTTTATTTTTCCCATTTGACAAAAACAGCATTATTAGATAAATAAATAAAAATCATAATTTGCAACACCGGCTGAAAATGTACGAATGAAAATGCATCTACACCAAAAGAATGACTACTTCGGTGAATGTGACACTTAAGTCTATTCACTTATATTTAAGTTATAAAGATGAATTCAAGTTGGTTAAGGCAGTTATGAATGCATCTCCTGTTTTCAGCATAGACCATTTTTTCAAGGTAATAACAAAGCATATAATGAAATTGTTCTGCTAAATAGGAAGTTTATGAGAAATGGATTGGGACATTAATGAGGCCATCAACATATTTTCATTACTTAAATTTTGAATAAAGGGGTGGAGATGTTGATGACGTTTAAATAATTTTTATTGTAGTTTCACATTGGTATTTCAAGAAGCTGGGCAACCTTAAGTAATGGTCTTTCAATAATCCAGCATAAATCATACAACAATTGCAGTAATTTACATACATACAAGCCTGTACATTTAACCTGGATGGATTGAATGAAATTGTTTAGAAGAGAGAGAAGAAGGAAAAAAAAATACTCCCAATCTACAATCCGGACAGCTTGATTGAAATTATTTGCATTCAAACCAATAGAGAGTTTTAAAGATCATCCCTGCACAAAAATCACAATTAGGGCTCTCTAATGACCGGTGAGAATGTTGACCAGCGACAATATATGCTGAATCAAGTCTTCCATTTTTTGCTTCCGCTAACAGTCTAACATGGGGAGTAGTAACTTCGCTTCCGTTCAAATCACACGTTTGGTCAATCCAAGTTGTTAACCAAATGTGAAGCAATATAGTTTCAATCTTTTCAATGATAAAATGAACCAGAAAAACAAAGCCATTAAAACCTTCTTAATTTACTGAGAACAAGCCCGCCTTTCCTCGGGTTGCAATAATTATTAACACTATAACTTCATATACTTTCATTTTTAGCTTATTATTTTTGAAAAAAAATATACAAAACAAACACAAAAAGCAACTAAGAACATCACACCAAATGACTATGTCAAACTACATGCAAAATTTCAGCTCTCAAAATGGATTCAAACATATCCAAATGGTGTTTTGAAAATTTTAAAAATAATTTGGCTCACATAAGCTGGTCTCCAGTGAGTTAAGAGGATTCTACAGCGTTTTACAAAATATGACGGCTGTAAGTGAAAAAATCATTTGTAGTTAAGTTGGCCAAAGTAGGAAATAAATATTAGATAATAAATAAATATTAGATAATTAATAACACCTTTGTGTGCATCTGTATAGATCTTTTGCTTTTGCTAATTTCCAATTTCCATGCTTTTGCTAGATTTCCTCCTCGTTAAAAAATGCTAGATCTTATATATGAAGTATAATTTTTCAACCATTATTAATTGTACAATTTGACTGTTATACATTGACTTCTTGATTTTCAACTTGAATGCACTGCCTTTCAATAACATTTTGTGATAAAATTGTTGAAAGGCGATTTGATTTTTGAATAATGCTTTGTGACAGTTTGTCATTTCTAGTCAATGGTTACTCCACCTGATGTGTTTATGGGATTTGATGATGTTTGGATGTTTCATTTTAGTTTAAACAAGGGAGCAATGGGTCTTTCTCCACTGATATCGGTGAGATGGGGGTATCATTCGTTTGTTGTCGTTTTTTTTGTAAAATAATACCAATTTGTTTATTATGAAAATCGTTTATCTTGGTTGGTTTAGTTTTGAGGCTTTTTTTTTTTTTTATCATCTTAGAAAGTTTGTGCTTTGTGTATGTTGTAACAAAGGAGATTGGAAATAAGTTATTGGTGTTGAAAATAGATTGTCAATATTTTGATTTTTGTTTTACTGCAATGCCATTTTGGAGTGGGGTTTGTTTGTTTGTTGTTTTTCTTTGTTTCCCTTTGGATGAAAGGACGGAGGGGTGGGGTGGGGTGGGTGGGGGGATGATATTTTTCGGCTTGTCTGTCGGTCTCTTCTTTTTTTTTTCTTCTTTTTTTTTTTTTTTGATGGTAGGTGGGTTAATTAATAAGGTTAATCGATACTTAACATTTTGCTGTCATTGGTTGGAGATTGTTTTATAAGTGGAATATAAAGTGTGTGTGCACGTTAATGATTGTATAGAAAATCTGTTGCATAGTTGTCAACTCTTTTCATATTGCTTTAAATATTCAACTAATGTATATATATATGCATTTTTTTTGTTCTCTTAATGCTGCTATTTCGGTTAAAATTCTCATTGTTAAATCATCGCACTCTTTTCATCAAAAATCCAAAGGCTTAAAACCTACGTGCCAAATAAGCTTGCAAAAAAAAATAAAATAATGAAATTAAAATAATGTACTCCTCTCTTACAAAAATAACACTTTGTAACTCATTTTTATAATTATTTAAGATGTCATAATAATGTTCAATTTTGTTTGAGTATTGTCTCCTTATGTATTTTATGTGGCCTTGGAATGTTTTGATTTTATTTATATTTCTTCAAGTGCAAAGCAATGAATGCTTTTTTATAACTCCACATTCCATATATTCCTTTGTTTGTGCTTTTTCTACACATGTGTGTCGCGTCTCACATATGTGCTATATATTATAACGATTATTATTTAAGTATTTACTCTTCATTTATGTAGGAATCAACAACCACTAGGCAGGTGGCAGTGCCATCCCCCGCCCCCCTTCCCCCCACCTTTTATTTAACCTTTCATTTCTTTCTTTTATGTTTTTGAATCCATTTATTGCCTTAACTTTGTATGCTCAGGCAATCAATAGAAAAATGATCAATTGCACAATATTGTGTACACCAAAACAAATGACAATGACTCGATGAATATTCATGATTTTGGTCCCTAAAGGATGGAATAATTTTCAAGTTGTGCATGGACACGTAAGAAAATTATAAAAGACGTAATTTTTGATAGAATCATTCAAAATGTCAAATAATGAGATTTTGGACAATGCACGGATAATCAACTCTAACAATTAAAAATATGTGGACACTTATGACCCTTAAGAATGCCACATCAGTTTTCAATTTTTACAAAATGTATTTTTATGAAGGAGGCATAAGTTTACTAGTTCGGATATATGTAACCATTACACCGCCAATTTTGAAGATACTCAAGTTTGAAAACAATGAAAGCCATTGATTGTCTTAGTAGTGTATAATCAAAACAAAAACAAAAACACATATTGCATAAGACTTTTTTCTTTCCTTTTACCTTCATTTAATGAATCAGTTGAAGCTCTCTCAAGATGGTGGTATGTATGATTTTTTTAATGATATTAATTTGGTTTATTTTCAATATATTTATTAGGTGTTTTGTTTAAAATCAGTGAGCAAATATTGATTTATATGTATTTCTTAAAATAATAATGTTTATTCATGTAAGACTTTGTGCAATATTTTTTTCAATGATATGAATGTATTCCCCGATCTTTTATGAATGGAAAAAATGTATTTGTAACTATGACATTTACTCTGAAACTTGGATCATACGGCACGGCATGATTATCATTTCTATGCAGTTTCATTTAGTTCAAGCATTTCTTTTATCTTAAGCATTTCTTTCATCTTAAGCATTTCTTTCAATATCAGTTCTGTACTATTTATTTTTTATGTGTTTAAATAAACAAATATTGATGTGCGTTCAATAAATCATGGTTATTAATAGAAAGAGTTGATTATATTGAATGGCTTACTTTAAGCCATCTTTGAAATCTGCCTTTGTGGAATTGGAATGAACCACAGCAGGTGCTAAAGTTTATATAGGCATAAACTAATAATAGGCCTCCATCGGTCAGATATAACCATGAATGTTGTGCTGCTCCTGGACAGTGTATTTTCAGGAAGTGTGGTTGCCCACGCACACTTCCTTTCCCTCAGATCTTGACTTTTCCTGCGTACTCAGGGGGGAGACAGCGTCATTACGTCCCAGTAGAAGTTTGTAGGGTTTTTTTTCTCTAAATTATACCATGGTAGGAATTGAATTTTGCCAGGGTGGCGGCCGGAATGGCCTGCTCTTATTGATTTTCAACCACCGAGGGTTCTTTTACATGCGCAAAGACACATGGGACCTCCGGATTTATCGTCCGTCTCCAATAGGACTAGGCTCTTGTATCCTACCTACAGCAGGATAAACTACATTTCATATAAAACTAACAGAAATCACTATGCTTTGGGATTTGATCATATTATAGAATATAACAGTAGGTACCATCAGGGTCACATTGATATATGTAGATATTCAACTGCTCATTAAAAATAGAATAGAGGTATTCTTCTAGATCTAGTAGCCTAAAGTCATTTTTGCTTTAAAATTACAATATCATAATGTTTTAATTTGCGTGTCAATTTGGAAGGAGGTTTTTATTTTCGTTACGTTTTTTTCCAGCCTATAAATTTTTTTTAAAAGGCTAATATTATATTTTTGCTACATGTTTATTATTTTGGTCCAAGATGTTAAAAATGCTCATTTCAATTGATCAAATAATTGTTGGTTAATACATATATACTACAAGCTTTAAGTTAGAAATGACTTTGATGGGAAATTAAGTCTCCAATAAGTTTTCCTTTTTCCATAATTTATGTAAATTAGTTTCATGACTTATTTCAATACAATTTAAATACAATTCTCCTTGATAACCTAAATACAAAGTTTTTTTGTTTTTTTTAATTTCATCAACATGATATTCAACACTATTTCCTCCTATTGAAAATCCAGACAGTTATTTGAGAAGATCTTAGGCACTATCGATACGATGAAATAAGGAAAGTTCAAGAAATCAAAGAGTCAAACAATGGCTCAACAAGCAACTGTTATTGAAAAAGAAAAGAATGTGTTTTTTATTAGCAAGAAAATAGGCTCCACCACTTACATTGCTTGTTTCTGTCTGCCATATTGATTTCATTTATTGTATTCTCCCGATATTTCAAACATATTATTTATATATGTAATTCTATGCATATACATTTTGTTTCCTAAATCCACATTATTATTTCCCAATCTATAACAAGCTTTCTCATCATGGATTTCTTTAAAACGTAAAGGCTTCCAAATCTCTCATTTGAACACTCACACTATTCAGATGGTGCAATCATGAAATAAAATGTACTTGAGAACAAATTTCTTGTATTGTTTTGTGTATTTTCTTTTGTGGTGGATGAAATGAAATCAGATTGCATGCAGTTGTATCATTGCTTGCCCTGTACAATATGCCAAGACTGAGGCCTCGGCCACACCTCGCGTCGCTTCGCGTAGTGTAAAGCATCTTTAAATCACAGGGCTAAAGTCCGACTGCGGCCCATCTAAGGATGACAATGCAGCAAGGCGCAGTGTCCCCTGTGTCTTTAACGTTTCCGGATTTATCAACTCACGTCGACTCTTGGCTCGAAAATATATGTAGGTCACTGCGTGCGATGTGTAGTACTTGCTAGTTGAGTTTTCACTTTCATATTTGTTATCACGATGGACGCTAACCAGATCGATCATTGCTCTTCTACATACAAGAAAGACCAGGCCTATGGAAAAAAGATGACAAGAACTATGCAAATCGAGACGTACGGAGAAAGATTTTTAAAGAAATCAGCGAGGAGACTGGCTTTACATGTAATTTTTGACACATTGAGGCAGCACGCAGCGATGCCATATCATATGGCCAGAGTTAGCGTCAACGAGCATCGAAGCAGCGCTAAGCGACAAGATGCTCAGATGTGGCCGAGGCCTTGGGCTAGATCTGATGTATTGTTATTATGTTTGCAGAGAATGACAAACAAGACCTATGTATTTCCTATACCAGTCTGTTGAAGTGTCTTCATTCTCTTCCCCCCGAACTGTCTTGTGCAGTTTTGACTCAAGCTTTCCACAGAGAAATTGAAATTAAAGTGATACACATGTGTGTCTATTAAAATATAGGCACACAAATTGGGTAGTGAGCTCTGCAAAATGAAACAAAACAAAACTGTGACGTTTCGGGTGTGAC
>JASKDV010199567.1:0-10993 GCA_032466395.1 Aegires albopunctatus
GAGAGAGAGAGAGAGAGAGAGAGAGAGAGAGAGAGAGAGAGAGAGAGAGAGAGAGAGAGAGAGAGAGAGAGTTTATCCAAACCCGAAGCAATAAAAATATGCTGCGACTTAGTTTACCATTACTTATTCATCAAATAATTCATTTGCACCTATTAATAAACATAATTAGATGATGCACCCGCTTATGGAAAGGGAGAACAAATTTTAAAAGAAGAAGGAAAAAAAATCAACACCAAAACAACTTAACACCCGGAATAGTCTTCAATTTAGAAAAAAAATAAAAAAAATAAAAATCTTTAAAATTTAAGATCAGATATGGACATGTATGATTTTGATGAATGAATTAATACCTCTAAATTGAAATCTCCATTTCATTTTGATTTTGCTAATTGATTATTTAACCAATTGATGTATGCTATGTTTTAAATGCTCATGTTTTATTATATCATGCACCATGGTTCACATAATCATCTTATGTTATGAATTGTATACAGGCCTAATATCTGTAGAAATACTTGGTTATTAAGGATGTATCTGGATACGTATGTATATGGCATAAATTAAAGGCATTTAGTTCTTATATCGCCCTCAACCTGATATGAAATTAAATATACATGTATTATGAGATAGTTTCGTTTGGAATTGGCAGAGTTCGATCTTCATGTCTAGATTTAGTCTAGATCTAATTGCATGCATTGCGAATCGGATTGACCTTGGGTTATTCGGTCGTCAACTAGAAAAGAATTACAGTTGTATAGATACACAATATTTTTGGTTAACTTTCATTGCTAATCGGTGGTGTAATAAGATTGCAGTAGATAGGATTAAAAATACCTAAGATTTTAATTACATAGTCGAGGACATTAATCTGTTTATTTATATTGTTTTGTGTAACGACTTTGTCATCACATCAGTTAAACCGAAGAGATCGTAACATGAGCAAAATTACACCCTTCTCCCCATCTTAGATCGTTTGACATGTCCGGCAGATTGTCAATTGGTTTGGATTTTGCTTTGTTTTTTTCTCACTCAAAGCACTTGTAATTGTGCATTAAAAATAGCATAACTCGAAAGGTCATTCAAAATGTAACATTCTGTGTCATATATTTTTTAATTTCTAAACCATTGGTTTCATTGCCCATTTAATTTCATTTTGATTGGGATAAATTATTGTACTGAAATATTGAAACTGAAATCTTTACGAAGTTGAATTTTCGAGTACATACATTATTTTCACCTACGTATTCATGTTTTCGCGTCTGAAAATTTGCTGGAAATCTCAAGATGAACTTATTTATTATTTACTTTAATGCCTTAATTCGGACGTAGTTTTTTTCTCTTTAATATTTTTGATTATCTCAGAGACTCAAATTGATCATGAAAGGATGCTATTTAGCAAATGAATTTCTATGCAAAATTCCTATGACAGAAAAATATAATGTGAAAACACAAATTAAACCAGAATAGAGAACAACATTTACTCCGGACCTAGGATTTTACAAAGAATTCTTTATACCTTTTTCAAAAATTATTAAAAGGCGAACGAATACGTTTCTTTTCACTAACAGAAACAATCGATGTGTTTTCATTGGAGCACATCCCAATGTGGGCTTATGGCCGGGGTCTTTATTGTGGCAAAATAATCCAGACTTTCTCTGGAAGAGGATACATTATATAGTTGACTAAGTCCGCCATGGCTAACTTCTTTCATCGACGCTTATTAGACTTGACTAAAGTAGCAAAGCTAATGAGAATGCAATTCACGCGCTATTTCATGGCTCAATGTTTTGCAGCTATTCTCATCCAGAACCACTCTAGCTCATTCTGCCACTATGCTTACAGCCTATAACAAGAGAGCGTGACGATATTCTATTGCAAAATAATTGTGACCTTTTATATCTTTCAGGTCAAGAAGGTGCTTTTAAAAAGATAAAGACAGAAGCCTCCAGTCCAGTTCTTCCACTTTCCTCCACCCCATCTCTTGGTGGCGCCACATCTGCATCATCTGGACATACCCCTAGTGCCGGCACGTGCCCTACACCAGCGCGCAGACGACATCGGACAACCTTTACACAGGTAGAAAATGATAGATTAATAGGAAAAAAAACATAATAATCTAGACCAAGCTCGACACTTTCTCACTGGAGCCACCATTTCCTTTGTACATGTATCAGGATCGATCCAGTATTGAATAAGCCATGAATTATCATTTAACCAGCATTGAATTAGCATTAAACAATATGACTTGAGTAAAAACTAATGGAAGCTCCAGTATAACAGCTGATTTCCAAAACAATGCTATAATCCAGAATTCAAAAATACTTTCACCATCAATCGATCTTGGAATTACTGAACTAAACTTCTTTTTTCAATCATTGCGTAACACGACTTAACATTTCATTCATTTCCTTTTTTTTTGTTTTCGTGGGATGCCACGCATTGTCTTCTACTTTCTTTTGTTTTGTTTTTTCAAATCACGAGTTGGCGTTCAATTCCTCCGTGGTCAAATAAAATTTGCAGTTAGGCCACAACCATAGTGATCCAGCCATGAATGACGAAATGGAGAATGAATAGTAATTTGATCTATAATTATCTTAATGTCTTATGGACTCAACGCAGTGCATTCCACCCCAACTCCATTTCCATCCCCTTTCCTCTCAGCTTTCATACCCTTTACATTCCACTTATTTTGTTGGGAAGTGGAATGAAAATTGATATCTCTCAAATTCTCTTCCATTCAACAGGCAGCGTGAATGCATTGAGCTTCATTTTATTGGTTTGAAAAAGAGGGTATTTATATAGAAAACAAAGTTATTGGGTCCACCATATATTTTAGAGAAGGACAATATATTATGGTGAATACCATCATCATCTCTATGAAGTTTTATGTTAGCGAAATATATGTAACAAAAATCCTTTCTGAATAATTCTCTTTTGTTTTATCGTATAACCAGAACGTTTTTGGACAGCAACAATAGAAATCTCGTTTGCCGCATTTATTGTTGACAAGTTTGTTTTAATCTATCTATTAAATTTAATGAAGCTTTCGGTAGGAACTACTGGTAGATCTAGATCTATCTGACGCAATCAAGGTTTGTGGAATTCAAGTTGGGAGGATATTAGTGGGCTGGTAAAATCATTTTTGTGGAATGGAAGTTGAGAACAAGTGGAGTCTGCGTGGAAAGGTGGTGGAAACTGAAACGGGAGTCACTGCGTCAGACAGCAAAGGGGAAATAAGTCGTCCAACTCCTAACCAACAAAAAAGTTGAAATGGAATTAAAGTGAAGTTGAAATGGATTGCACTGCGTTTGGGCTCTTAGGTTCCAATTCAATACGTGTATTTTTAATGCTGAAATTAAATTTTCTTTTGATGGTTTCCGGATTTATGTTTTAAGTAACCCACATAGTATGCTTAGCTTTAATGCAATGGCATTAGGACTGGTATTGATGTAACTCAAATAGGTCCCAAACTTATTAACATTATACAGATACCTATTACTGTTTCATACTACACGTTGACTTCTCGTGTGTTCCCACTTGTAATAACACAATCAATGTAATTTTGTACTTTATCGTGAAAAACTTCACATATCACGCTGTGTAAAACTAAGGGGTTATTTCATATTCTTAATGTATTAATTATTATTTATCTGAAACCCCTCTGCCTCATACCCTATTTTCTTACGATCAACCATGTTGATTTCGAGGCGATCTCTTTGTATTGTATCAGTGCCGTGTAGTGCTTGTTGTTCAATAGATCTATGTAGGATTGAAAACATGTGTTTATAATTAGATCTGGTGTGTGCACGCGGGGAACATCCCAGCCAATAATAGCACTACAAGTTCAGGATGGGGGAGCTCTAGATAGACTTAATTAATTTCGATCTCTTTTTAGAGATTCGAGTTAATTGAGTCGAAAATTGATTTCTCCTTCTTGGGCAAGGCGAATCAGTGCCGTCGTAGAGGTGGCAGGTTCGTTCCCATACGCATCACTAGATATTTTTCGTTTCTTTCCTTATATAGATTCTTGTCTTGTCTCTAAGGGGTTATTTCATATTGTTGCTGTGTAAATTAGTTAGCTTTTTATTATTACGCACGTAGTACCTTCCCCCAGTGTGTGCAAGTTTCACGTGATGAAAAGACATTTAAGAATTAAATCTATATAATATGTGAGCCACTCTCCCCCAACCGCCATTCATTCGGTCTCAACCGTTTTCTCGGTTATTTGCAGGAGCAGCTCCGAGAGCTCGAATCCGCCTTCTCCAAATCTCACTACCCAGATATTTACTGTCGAGAGGAACTAGCCCGAATCACAAAATTGAATGAAGCCAGAATCCAAGTAAGTAGCATGGTTAAACGACCCTAAAGGCTGGTTTATTTAAACTTTTCAGGTCCCCCTGTTGACACATCAGTTAAATTGGTAGCTAAAACAATGGCCATAGTGTCAGAATAATATTGTATTTTATGAAATAAAATCTGTTACGGTATGCTTGAATTTCACTAACACTAGCTGGTGTCTCTTTTCTCAATTCGCCAAAGTATAAGTAAAGTGTACTAAAGCCATGTCGGAGTGAATATCAAGCCATTCGTTTACCAATTGTCTGGATTGTTCTTCCACTGTGGCAGTGGTCTAAATCTGTTTTAGATTAAGCGAAAATGTATGGTCAACGTAGAAAACAATAGCAAATCATCAGCAGATTAGGTCGTATGAGATTTTCATTTTTTACCCCCTTAAAGATTAAGTACATCATATTCTTCACATTATGAAGGGATCAGTGGAAAAAAAGTATCTAACATACATTTCGCAGTTTTAAGAAAGTTCTATTCGAATATAAAAATGTACATGAAATAATTATCCACAGCGTCCGGATTTTTATCTTATACATAACGATTTCCCTTCAGTGAGCCTTAGAGAGGCAATCATTCGGAATTAATGTAAATAAGGCTTTGGATAAGACGTTCTAAATAAAGGCCAAATGGCTCTTAGGTACTTTAACAAAATTCCATTTGTCTTTTCTCATCACTTCATTCAACTCTCTCGCTCCACCACTTAATTATTCATCACCCTAATAATAAAAAGCCTTAAAGAATTAGCGTTGGACAATATCACACAACCCATTAATAAACATCACCTCAAAATACACCGATCCTATTGCCCCATTTGTCTGTCACTTCCAGTTATCAACTGTTTTCTTTTACACCGTCATTCCCTTTCTGTTCCGTTGTGGGATAATTATTTTTTATACCACCAGTAATGTGTTTAGATCAAAGGCTTGGATGAGGCATGATTAGTTGCGCCAGATTGATATTTGGGAGCAGTAATTAGACACCCATCTCTTTTGTGCCTTTGTCGCGGGCTCCGTCATTTGCAGCTTTGAGTCCCTGAAATAATGGTCGAGATCAGAACTCGTCAGTGCTGTTGCTCCTGTCTTCGTTCTCTGTTAGTAGCCACGCCCACCTCATTATTGCCACCATGGAATTCATTGACTGTCTAAGGTCCCGTTAGCTCTCGGATCGCCATCTGTTTATTCAAAGACAAGATCACGTGATGAAGTTTAGATTCCAGAAATATCCCACCAGTCGAAACTTTCTTTTCCTCTCTCCATCCGCTCCTCCCTCACCCCTCGTTTCTATTGCATTTTGCTTCTTCATTGCCATAATTTCCAGAGAAGACATTGGGCAGAAGGGCCGTAGAGGGCGGGAAGAAGGGGGGAAGTACTTAAAAACAACAAACCAAGAGAAGTCAGCGAAACGAAAGGCAAAAAGGACGATTCTCAGCAGGAGGGTGATTGGTTGGTCGGCTATACTTCCTGTATTTTAATGTTGTTCTCGCTTCTTTTTTATTCCTTCCTTTATTCAAGTTTACGAAGTCCATATACCTATTCCTTGGCATTGCAATATTTGTGTCTTTATTTCTCATAATGTGAAGATTAGTAGCTACTTTTACCCCTTTTCATTTACCAAATTGTATTGGTGCTTATATAAAATCATCCCTCTTTTCCCTTACTCTCCCACACTCTTTACCGTTCTCAGTCTATTTGTCTCTGACTACACCCTCCTCCCTCCTCCTCCTCCTCTCTCTCTCTCTCTCTGTCTCTCTCTCTCTCTCTCTCTCTCTCTCTCTCTCTTTTCTACATCCTTATTTCTAAGCTTCCATCTCCCTTACTCCCGCTTTCACAAATAGCACCCTCGCCCTCCCCCTCCGCCCCCTTTTCAACCCAAACGCATCATTTTTTTCCTTTGCGTTCTGCGGGAGTTCTAAGAGGCTTGATGCGTCGCACGCTCAGATGACGAGAATAATTAAAAGGTTCCAATTTGTTCAAGAACGGATCGCCGCGGGTGATCGCCCTTTCCTCAGTGCCTCATCGAGACCCCGTGTTCTGGCTTCTTGCCTTCTGTCCACGTTTGGCCCGACGTCGGAACCCGAATTTCGACTATAATTCCCCCCGGTCTATGTCTTTTTAACAATAGAAACGCACACATTTCAGCACTATTGTTGAACAAAAGGGAAGAACATATCGGAACTTAATACATTATCAGTGATGCGCTTCATTCCTTATTGTGAAAACAAGGTCGATTTCATCGGGATTAAATTTTAATAATCCCCTGTATATAAGAGGGTAAACATGTGGGTTGCGATAAACAGACAATGTAATTGTCTCCACTTGTCACATGTTATTTCTGTCGATGTCAAAAGAAGTGAAAGCAGTATATCATGTCTTAACAAGCGAATGCTGCACATGTTTATTTGATTCCGCCAGATTTATATTGATGAAGATATATTATTATCATTTCTGGTAGGGAGGTTTTGAATATCTTGTCCCATATTATGAAATAGACGATAGCTTTCTTCCCCTTATTCAATCAATCGATTCGAAATCCTTGCATTCATTAATGTTGACAAGTTCAGGGTTTGCATTCTTGTATCATGTCCGTACTGATAACGCATTGAATGTGCATTTGTGTAATGCAAATTAACGTGGCAAAATAGGGCTAATATTAGTAGGAAGAAGCTGCTCTTAAGGAAAATATGAGAAGGCGATTCTCACATGTTCGGTTTAATGTTAATTCCTAGGCTGGGAACGTTGTTTACACTTATTAGGCTTATTATTTCAGTTTTTTAATCTATATTTTCTCATTTGATAATACTAGATTATTATCCTATTCGTTATAAGCTGGTTCTCTTTCCTTTTATACCAATTCTCTCTCTTTCTATCTCTCTCTCTCTCTCTCTCTCTCTCTCTCTCTCTCTCTCTCTCTCTCTCTCTCTCTCTCTTTCTTTCTCGCTCTCTCTTTAAATCTCCCCCTCTCTCTGTCTCTCTCAATCTCTCTCAACCTCTCTCTTTATCTCTCTCTCTATCTCTCTCTCCCTCTCTTTCTCTCTCTCTCTCTCTCTCTCTCTCTCTCTCTCTCTCTCTCTCTCATTATTTCGCTTTCTATCTATCTACCTAATTATCTCTTCTTTTTTCTATAATATTTTTTGTTATATATGGCTCTCATATCCCCCTCTCTTTTTATTCTTTTCTCTATATATTGTGACAGAGAGAAGCAAAAATTGAACCTCTAAGCCTTTCAATTACAAGCATATAATCTTAACCACTGGTCAACGGCATCAACATGACTGTCATCTTTTCGGATTGTCTAGTTTTCGACTTGACTTGTGTTACCAGAAGAGTTAGACCACGAGAAGGGGAATAATTGTGTTTATTGATTGATGTTCACGCTAAGCAGATTGTGGAATCACGTGCTTCCGGTGCTATTTTGGCGCCAAATGGCAGGGAACTCTGATCGCGATTCCTCCCTAAGTATGACGCCATATACCCAAACGCATGACCATTCCTGGCCGTTATGACTCGTGCTCGTGATGTATGAGTTGTGTCGGATATATGTATCAAGGCACAAACTTTGGCTGTATTGGATATACAATATGTCTACTCATTCACAACTAGGTCAATAGGAGAGCCACCAGTGTGTGCATTGAGTCTACCCATTTCCACTACTTTGGTGATGCCAGGGTTTGCCATGCTTGCCTTATAAGCAGCCAAAGATCATTTTACATGTTTACATTATGCACACGGGACCTCCTACATTTGGGGCGCAATTGACCGAGTGGTTAACACAGTTCGAACACGAGAACCTCATGTGACTCCACTCACCGACATCGGTCGGCTGGGTGACTTGGTAAGATCATATCCCTCTAGACACAATTTTTCTCATAACCACTAGTCATTGGCGGTGTGTCCTTGGGTAAGACACGTTTTCCAATCTACCTCACTCCACTCAGGTGTAAAAGAGTACCTGCCCGTTAAGAAACTGTTGAACGTGTCCGAAAATTGTAATTGTGCCTAACAGGCTGCCAGTCTTGTCCTCTGTGTTCTGTGTTGCTGTCGGTCAGGGGATTGTAAAAGTCATTGTAAAGCGCCTTCAGCACGGCTACGCTGTGGATATGTGCACTATATAAGAACGATTTTTACGTTTTACTTTACATTACAATACGTCTCCGACAGGATTTGGCACTCACTTTATTCTCGCCACGACTAAGATATAGATAATAAGTGTTTGTCGAAATGGCCAAGTCAGTGCACGTTAACATTTTCCACGCTGTAATGTGGTGTGCCACCCATAAAACTGCTTAACGTCAGATCTCGTAAGCATATCACAAGAAAGTGCTTCCAATATTTGGCGTCAGTTGCCTAGTGAATAACATAGTTCAGAGACATCAACTGCAGCCTAGTGGTTAACACAGTTCAGACACTTCAACTGCAGCCTAGTGATTAACACAGTTCAGACACATCAACTGCAGCCTAGTGGTTAACACAGTTCAGACACATCAACTGCAGCCTAGTGATTAACACAGTTCAGACACATCAACTGCAGCCTAGTGGTTAACACAGTTCAGACACTTCAACTGCAGCCTAGTGGTTAACACAGTTCAGATACTTCAACTGCAGCCTAATGGTTAACATCAACTACTTTTACCAGAATTAGACTTAGAATAATACAACAACTTACTGCTGTTAGGCTATGTCTTATAGATCTATCTATAGGTATATGTTAGATCAAGTCTTTACTGCAAACTAGTGGTTAACACAGTTCAGATACATCAACTGCAGCCTAATGGTTAACACAGTTCAGACACTTCAACTGCAGCCTAGTGGTTAACACAGTTCAGACACTTCAACTGCAGCCTAATGGTTAACACTGTTCAGACACATCAACTGCAGCCTAGTGGTTAACACAGTTCAGTCACACCAACTGCAGCCTAGTGGTTTACACAGTTCAGACACATCAACATCAGCCTAGTGGTTAACACAGTTCCGACACATCAACTGCTGCCTAGTGATTAACACAGTTCAGACAATCAACTGCAGCCTAGTGGTTAACACAGTTCAGACACATCAACTGCAGCCTAGTAGTTAACTCAGCTAAGACACATTAACTGCAGCCTAGTGGTTAACACAGTTCAGACACTTCAACTGCAGCCTAGTGGTTAACACAGTTCAGACACATCAACTGCAGCCTAATGGTTAACACAGTTCAGACACTTCAACTGCAGCCTAGTGGTTAACACAATTCAGACACTTTAACTGCAGCCTAGTGGTTAACACAGTTCAGACACTTCAACTGCAGCCTAGTGGTTAACACAATTCAGACACTTTAACTGCAGCCTAATGGTTAACACAGTTCAGACACTTCAACTGCAGCCTAGTGGTTAACACAGTTCAGACATTTCAACTGCAGCCTAGTGGTTAACACAGTTCAGACACATCAACTGCAGACTGGTGGTTAACACAGTTCAGACATTTCAACGGCAGACTGGTGGTTAACACAGTTCAGTCACACCACTTGCAGACTAGTTTTTAACACGGTTCAGACACACCAACTAACTGAAGCATCATTCATAATCGACATCGATGAGCTGAGTATCCTGGTGGGATCAAAACCCATCTAAGGTAGCTCAGTCGGTGGAGCATTGGGCTGCTAAAATACGAGCAGTGGTAGAACTCTAGAACTTTTTTTTTAAAAAACTGTTTTACTCTACATGCAACAATACACATATGCAAATGACTAACTAAATCTTGGTACTCATTATACCTACACGCAGTGAGAAGTATGCGTGTTATCAACATCTCCCAATGGATCAACATAACGCACTGCTAGGAATTGAACCTAGGACCTATTGATCGTCAATATAAACCGTCTACCCCTTGACCACGATGTTACCACGGAGCCATATTGAAAAAAAAAACAACAACTTATTATGAGAGTTACATATTTGTTCCTCCTTAGTGGTTTGTAAAGAAAGATTTTAAAAAGAAAACAAACACAACAAATCAAAAACAAAAATGGCATTAGACCCCCTCCCTGTCCTTCCAATACCAAAGTTCGATACCTGCTGTAATCGATTCCATAGAAAGGCCGAGACGGCGCACTGACTTCCTGTATGAGTATCGATTCGGGCAGGTAAAGGCATATTCGATTTTTGGTATTGAAATCACGTCGACCAATCTTTTGTCTGCTGGTATCGGCCACTGGTTGCCTCCCCCTGGTAATCAAACCGTGGCTCTAATGTCAAACTTGTTGGTGCAATCTTTGCATTGCTATGGACGGAGACATTCGCGGTTACCTTGTCAATTGGATGTATTTCTAAGGTGTTTTATGGTATTTCCAATGTGTTTTATCGAGTGTGTTTTAAACTGGTGAGGACTTCAATGAGACATATATCGTGCTCACTTAATGTATCGGTATGAGTTTAAAACTTCGAATCATAAATACGACATCGTTCTAAGATAAACAGAATAAAAGTAATAAGTTACAAACAATGAAATAAAGAATAAAACAAAATAATAGATTTTCACTTTAAATATCCCTGAAGGGTTGATATCATTTAAAATTTACAGTCACGGTTACAGTCACAATATTGTTATTATTATTATTATTATTATTATTATTATTATTATTATTATTATTATTATTATTATTATTATTATTA
>JASKDV010199578.1:0-10993 GCA_032466395.1 Aegires albopunctatus
CTCTCTCTCTCTCTCTCTCTCTCTCTCTCTCTCTCTCTCTCTCTCTCTCTCTCTCTCTCTCTCTCTCTCCCCAATCTCCAAGTGAGCTGCTTAATCAAATGGTTTTTTATGCTATGAATATTTGCATGAAAATTTGATGACGAAAGTAGGTCAAGCTAATCTTCATTTGATAATCTACAATGCATTTCAGAGCTTGTTCCAGTCTTAGAACCAGAAAGAAGTAAAAATTATTCTAAATAGGCCCAGGCTATTATACAATATAAAGAAATGTAACATAATGCATGGTGAATAATTCTTTTCTTGAAATAATAAGAATCAAACATAGGCCTACTACATGTAGCCTACTAGGGGCCTAGGCTAGTCAATGAATTGTCAAGCCGACCCAGGCGAGATGTTATGTGGAATGGGAAATGGCCCAGGTGAGAGGTTTTGTGGAATGGGAAAACCTCTCATGGCACATTGCCTGTATAAACATGCCAAGGCCTGGCGTTTTGAGTCTGTCAGTGGTGTCAGTGTCAACTGCCAGTGTCATGATAACGCTAACAGTACATGCTCAGGCGAGATGGCAATCTTGCATACCACGAGACTCAGCGGCACTTTACATGTCGAATCTGTATGTAGCCTCGCTTGGGCGTTTTAGCTTTGCTTCGCATGTCAAATCTTGGTGTCGCCTTGTCTAGGCACTTCAAGTAACTATGGCCTATTTTATTATACATTCATAAGATTTCAGTGCAAGAAATTTCAAACATTGTGATTGAGCTAGCATGAGTATCCTTTATTGGAACTTATATAAAAAAAACATTGATATTGGCTAATAATTTGTCTTGTTTCTTATTCCAAAAACTGGTTTTACCATAGATTTCAGGCCCATAAACGGAAGTTGGAAGCTCAAAGAGAAGAACGTAGACGTCAAGATATTCTGACCAAAAGAAGAGATGAGCAAAAACAGGCAACAGAAAAATATCAAAGGTCCCATATCCCCCCTGGCTCTCGTCAGAACAGTGGAAGGAGTAGTCCAAAGAGGAGCAGTCCAAGGAGGCAATTTATTCCTGGTCTTGATGATGCATTAAAGTTGATCCGCAAGAATCCCGTCCATGACAGACCTCAATTGGGAAGAGATCATCTCTTATCTTTCAATAATGAAAATGAGGATCCAATGAAGAGAGCTTATTTTACTCAGCCAGGCCACAATGCAGGCAGACCATCATCTGGAAGGTCTTCACAAGCGGTTACATATGAAGCAAGAGCTCAACTCATGGACTACAGCATGAAGAATCTAACCAGCAGTAAGAGCTTGTTTGAACAACAATTAGAACAACAGCAGAACCTCCTCTTTGAACAGCAACAGAAATCCTTAAAAGAATTTAATGAAGCCTTACAGAAAGAATTAGGTTTTGATGATACAGGGCAAAACAAAGTAGGATATGAAATAGATGAAAATGACAGTAGACTGAGTGATAGTTGTTCAAGCATTGATAGTCTTGATAAATCAGATAGCAGTGACCAAAAGAAAGTAAATCAGATAAATTTGCCTGGGGTTGAACCACCAGCCATGTCCAGAAATGTGCAGATTACAGAAAAGAATGATAGCCGGCAAGATTCAAGGGATGTTGTCAACAATGAACCATTTTATTTAAATCAAAATCAATCTAACAATCAAAATGTTAAGCCAGTGTCTGATCATACCCCTCTGAACATTGACTTGACTAAAGCTGCAACATTTCAAAGGCCTTCTCCTCAAATGCAAAAAGGGGAAGAAAACTGCACATCCTTACCAGAAAATTTGTCTACTCTCAATCATACCAAGCAAGAAAATAGAGTTTATCAAACACAACAAAAGAGTGCCCAACCATTTCAATTGCCATTAAAGCAAACGTCAACAGATTCATTAGCAGAATCTGGGAGTTCAGACAGTAGTATATCTGTTCTGAGAATTCAAGATAATATCAAACGAAACCATTCACTTCAAACCACTGCCACTCAGAATCAAAACCATACTCTTGAATGGCAAACTAAAGATAAACCCCCGACTGGATCTGTCCTGCCCAGTAAACATTTCATTGACAATGAAGATTCAAAAAGTGGTGGGAAACAAAGGAATGGACAAGATGATCCAAGTTCAAACCAAGATCAGACCACATGGGCATCTAGTGTGAATAAATCCCTTTCGTCTAACAGTCAAAAAACTGATCCCGTAATTGAAACATACAATCCTCGTTACGCATCCGCCATTAGACAATCCATATGGCCAGGACAAACCCATTTCACACCGAATAGTACTTCATCTGAGGTGGTAACAACTTCTGCAGTCAGTAACTTTTCGACCAACAGCAATGTGATCAACAATAGTAATTTTAAAAACTCTGGTGGTCCAAGAAATGCATCTTCTGCATATGAAAAAACTTTGTCAACTGTTATGCCTTCATCTCCTACTGTTGTGCCTTCTACAGTTGACAAAAAACCAATGCTTAATCATGGGGAAAGAGAACAATTTCAAAACCCAGCACCATCTACATTATCGTCATCAATAATTGGAAATAATTTGAATGGGCAGAAAAATAATTATGTTTCAGCGTTGACACAGCAGGATTTAACCTATCCCATTTCCCAGACTACTCTCCAAGGACAGATCTCTCCGAATTCCAATTTCCCTTCTCCACAAACTAATGTATACAGTAATCTGCAGGCTGAAATCAGCCATCTCAGTGACCAGATGGTACATTTCAACAATGCTGGAACAACCAATCTTTCTCAATTATCCAGCAATGCCTCTCAGCCTTTGTCAACAATGGCCTCAAATCATCATCAAGAAAAGGGAAATCATTCACATATCCTGCATCCTGTAGGAGCAGTGCCTATCCCAGCTGTTAGAACTGTCTTTCCAGTCAATCGCCCCCCAGTCCCATCAACAATAAATGTGGGTTTAGATTCAGCTGATGACTCAGGTAAAAAAGTGTCTTTAGTAGACACACTAAAAGATCAAGAGAAAGGGAGCAATGTAGCATCAGATGCACCAGAGGAACAAGTTGGAGATGCTGATAAAGAAAGTGAATCAGAGTCAGCGCAAGATCGAACTAAGCCTTTAAAAGGCATCTTAAAACAACTTCCTCCCAAAGTACCTTCTCCTGGGCGAGCCGCAGGAAAAGTTCAGGCAAGAGACAGTGTGGAGCTGACTCACCTTCAAAATGAAAAAAAGGTAAACCTCACTGGTAAATATAAAATTGCACATATTTTATCTTTTGTTTGTTGTTTATTATTGAGTGAGGTTGTTTTTTTTTAAAAAAGGAAGCTACAAAACTTTAATGGATAAATATGTTTTTGTTGGTTGTCACCTGTGGCTTCTGCTTACTGTTTATAACTTTTTTCATGACTTCTTAAAAGACATGGAAAAAAGAAAAAGTATTTATTCCTTCACCATGTTTCATCTAGCTCTTAATAGTTTATCAATAATTTAAAAATTCTTTTAAAATTTGAAAATAGTTATCAATCCTTTGTCATTGATTTTCAGAATGCAAGAAAAAAAAGTGTCAGATTTGCTGAACATCACATTGAAGAAAGTTTCGAAGAATATAATGAAGGAGAAACGACACCAGCAGTCACCCAACCTGCAGTTAAGAATACTTACAGTAAGTAAACTAAATTATTACTTCATAAGTTTCCCATTTAAATCTTGAAAGCTGAGCATTGAAGTTACTGGGTTGACAAGGAGGTCAGTTGTTAAAAATGCTGGTATTAAAACAGTCTTGATCAGGAGTTGGCAATAGTTAACTACCTATGTGCCAATTTATGATCTTATAATCAATTAACGTGCTAACAATATACAGTCAGACCTGCCTTAATGGTCACTTTCCATAATGGCCAACTGTACTATTCTACTGGCTACTGTACTGTGACACCCTTGCATTTTTCCTGTACTTTTAACCATAGCAGTCACCTGTCCAATCAGCACTCTTATTTGGGACAAAACGACCATCTTACCTGCTCATAGAGTATAGAGGTCACATTTACAGAGGCTTCATATAGAATTGTCCTGGGATTTGACTGACCGTCTAATTTTTATCACCTTCCGCTCTCAATATATGCCTACAAAGGAGACACAATATAGGCAGCCTACACTGCTCATAATATGGATTGATGATGCTTGATGTTACCTGTGTAGAGGCTATACTGGTCTCCAATTGGACATGGCCAAGGTGATTCTTCCCTGTGAAGACTCCAATGGCCCTTGTCTGGGGTAAAATCATCTGACTCAACTGGTCTGCTTAAGGCAAGAGGGGTTGAGTCTTAATTAAAAATGTACTCCTTGGTATGACCACTGCTGATTGATTGGCCAGACCACACCAGCATTAAGTTGCATGGGAGATTAGTCCATGCTTAATAAAGGGTTGGGGTTTACTTTACAGCAATAGTGTTCACATCTACGCATCTGTAGTTTGTTAAGGGACAAAAGCAAAAATAAGAAAAAAACACAAAAAATAAAAAAACCCACAAAAAAGTAATAACAAACTAAAATGAAATAAAATAAAAACCAAGTAAAAGCAAATAACAGAAAGTCATATTGGCTGTAAGCAATCAGCCTTCATACCAACCAATGGTTTGTAACATCACTAATACATTTGTTGTGTAATGTTTTGACACTGAAGAAACATGAATAAAGAGTGGAGAATAGCGCAAATGAAAGATGTCAGTGGGAATGTCCAACAGTTGAGAATATCAGCAGACCTTTGATATCCATCTCACTGAAAAGTATAAATTAAATAGCTATCAAAACAAGTATGTCAGGCTAAATTAGATATGCAAATTAGAATCCATGAAAGTGGTAGTCATGACTTCGTTTATCGAATCCGGCTTTGAGTACTTCCTTGTACTCCTGAAACATGTCTCTACAGTATCTACTTGTTATACTGCCAGCATCCGTTCCAACGAAAAATTGGCAGTGTAGGGAGTTTGGTGTTATACCGGGGCAACAAGATTTTATTGTTATTCACAATCCCCCCCTCCTTTCCTTATTCCAACCAATATTAAATCTATTCACAATGCCATGACAGTGACAAAACAAAACTATGGCGACTCTTCTCTGCTTTAGATCTCCGCACAAAAACATACACTCTACAAACACATGCACATGAACGGCTTAGCAGCAGAATGATGATGTAAAGACTGCGATAGTATTTTTTCCCACTTGTCTATTCTAGGCTATACCATGCAATTTCCAATTATGACACAGACATTCTTAGAGAATGCCATGACGTCACCAGGCTTATGGCATTGACAAGCATTGAATCGTGTAGATGTGATGCTGACCGTGGGCCGAGGGGAATGGGTGAGGGTTGGCAGGAACCTCATTTGTATGGAGTAACCTATGCTACCAATTGAGTATGTTTCAGCAACTTGTCTAACCTCATACAGATATTATGAAGTAGGCCTTCATCAATAGACGTAGACATGTTGGTGTTCATGCAGTGACAGCGTTGGTGGCGATTTCATTTTTTCAATCATAATTTTTTTTTTCCTGCTTCATTGGCGGTATATTGGGTAACATTTTATTGACTTTGTTAAAGTATGTTCCTGCCAAATGTTGACGGATGACGGGAGGCGGTACTTCGAGACAAAGGTAGACTTTTAATTAGTGGAATTTTTTGTACCAAGACTGGCAATAGGCAGGGTTGACGATAAATAGGAGGGCAGTTCATCGGGGTTTCACTGTACATTCACTTCCAATTGCTTTGAATGATTCTTATTATTTGCAAACTTCTTGAATGCTTTGAGGTCGTGGATCAAAATGTCTGGTTTCTTCATTATAAATGCTTTCCAATAACTGAAAAGATCATGCACTGTTCTACCCCATCCTTGTAGTTTCAAATTCAGTTCATTGAAATATTTGCAATGTCAATTACACCCTTATAACTTTTGTAAATATTCCTCATAATGCAACTCAAAAAGTTATTTTAATTGACATTTTTATTTCCTTTCAGCTTTGTGATGAAAATTGTAAACCTAATTTTGCGTCATCATTTATATTTCAGGGCATTCAATGATAAGACCCTCTTCAGCTAAAGCTGCCTCCAGCTCTTCAAGACTTGACTTGAGTGCAAAGCAAACAAGAGCATCCAGTGCAGGAAGCCAAAGACCTCACTCCTCAGCTGTATCTCAAATAAGTAGTGCAATGCATGTTAACACCATTGCACCTGACATCTCAAGCAGCAGAATAAATCTACCTGCCAATTTCTCACAGCCTCTCAACACATCAGCTCCAATCAACAGGCCAAAAGCAGCTGCCCACATAATCATGAGCTCAGACTCTAACACTGCTCACAAACTTGCCACCCAAATTCGCATTCCTGATGGAAACAGCAACAGCAGTGCCTCTAATGTGCATAAATCTCAGTTGGAAGCCAAAGTGAAAACAATTAATAACAATTTCATGTCTAAAGTACCTATTAAAACCACTTCAAAAGCGGTCAGTACTGCAATGGTCTATCATGTGATGAGACCAGGAAGCAACACACAAGGAGGACCAGGAATTGGAGGAAACATGGTAGCAGATGGTGGATTGATCGACAGGAGCACACATAATGCTAAGCAACCAGCATCCCAGCCTGGCCAGCCTAGAATCAGAGATCCAACTGCAAATAGGGTTCCACTTTCCAATACCACCATAACGAGAACCAGCATTGTTCCTGCTTCCACAAAAATAAATTATCCAGTATCTAATGCAGGCACTCCATCATATTCTGTTGGGAATACCCAAGGACAGAATGTGCCAGTTTTTGATGAGAATGGCTTGAGGATTGACAGAACACCCACAGATGAAGAAATAACTTATCTATGGGACACAGTCAGAAATTGCTTGGATAAAGAAGAGGACAAAAATAATGTCAGGCCAACATCTTCCAACAGTCCAGAACAAGCAGGCAGACCAGCTCCTGTGATGTCAACTAAGCTCATAGATGGTGCTTCTCTTGGTGAGTTTTGCTAAAATTCATTAAAAGCATTAGGTATGAATTGTTTCTAAATTAAACCTAAAAATCCTCAATAATGTAAATGTACAATTACTCAATAGAAATTATAATGGTACAGAGAAATGGGACTTATGTTGCTTTTTTACGACATATTTTATTAATCATTGCAAGGGAAGGAAGCTTACATGGAAAGTGATAATGATTATAATATGCTATACAGTAAAATGTTATTAATTTCTTTTATTTCTTGTTATTATATGCCCAGGTTTGATTTCATCGGGGGCAACAGGGCTGAGGCCAGGATCAGGCTATTTTTATCCACGGGCTGGCAATAATAATACCAATGCTAGCCAAAACAAAGCTAAACCAGTCATACAGCAGCAAGGAAGTTATTTGCGAAGGTAGGGTATAAAATTTAGTAAAGAAATTCTCAAATATTGATTCACTGAAAACATGCAAAAATGAACCAAACATACAACCTGGGCCCATACATTTTACGGCATTTTCAAACTAAACAACTTGTTGATCATTTCTAATGATGTTAAAGAGATGTTACTTTCTATGTAACACAGCATTTTAATGTGTATTTGTCTTGCTTTTTAGTTATTTTGCTTAATATTTTACAACAGCAAGCTAACTATGAGGCAAAATTTGAATTTGGGAAAAAAAACTCTCATCTGTCACTCTTAATAGATCTTGATTTTGATCTCTGTCTACAACATCAAGTAATTTCCACTGTACTCATTCCATAGTCCAGAGATTGAAAAGTCATATGGCTACCAAATTTGTTTAATTTACAACATCAATGTCACTGAAAATCAATATTACAATTTTTTTTTAAAGCGTTTACTGATGACAAGATGACAGAAATTTCATGTTTTGCTGAATTTTAAATGTGATGATGAAAATGGGAAAAGTAACAGTTCAACATGCTACTAAATGAAGAAGAAGTCTTAGATATGCAAACGTATGATTTTGGTGGGTAAAAATATGGACTAGATCAAGATAATAAGCATTTGATAAGGCATATAAGAGATGTCTTGCACTAGGTCTTCAATGGTTGTAAGTGCTAAGTGCTAGACTGAAGTATCTTGGGCATAATCCCTAGTGAGTTAAGAGTATAAAAATATTCTTATTGAAAAACTCCCAATTGTTTCTCTCGCCAGTTAAACCTTTTTTCTTTTCTTCTTTTCTCCATAAACATTTGGCATCCTACCTACGTGAATTTAATTCTTGTTTCATAAAAACCATTAAAGGTATGGATTGTTGCAACAAAGAAGAGTTAATTCAGCACCTGCTCTTGCTTCCTCTGCGGGTCAGTCAAAAGGAGGAAGTACTGGTTCTGTCAAGTATTCCACAGTTCCAACATCTCAACAAGCACAACAACAAGCTCTTCAAACCGATATTCCCACCCCCATGGCATACAGCTACAGACCTCAAGATAATGGTAATTTTATTATTTATAAAAAGATAAAAAATATATAAAGAATTTTTAAAAAGTGGTGTCAAGGGCAGAACAGTCGAACCCGCTTATTCTGAAACTCAAAAATATTTCATAAATGTCAGCATAACCGGGATTTCAGTATAACCGATAATGATGCAACATCGCTGTGTAGAGGTATTTTAGTATGCTATAATGGGGTTTTGGGTGATATTCACATCAATGGAAAGGAAACACTATGTCAGGAATTTTGTAAGTGAGCTTGTGACTGCCATCCACTACGTTACAGTGCATTTAAAAATTTTGATTTCTTTCTATCTATCTTTTTTGTATTGTTTCCTTTGTGGCTGGTGTCCATTTAGACTTTTAATCGAGAGTTTCAATGATTTCTGTTCTTAACCGGCCTAAAATATTTCAGTACAGTCCTCTTCGGCTTATAACCCACTTTCTATTAGCCCACTTAGTCTAATAACTCGCACTTTTAATGAAATAGAATATATTCCTATCAAAAACACTCTCTTATAACCCGCCCCTCAGACGAGAACTTTGCTTTATAACCCAGTCTATCTGGCAAAGCAATTAACAAAAAACATAAAATTCTCACACATTCAGACTCATTTGATTGTAAGCTAGTTCTACTAGCACGGTTAATGACATTCCATTGTCTATACCAAAGCACAAGTCTCTCTAATGTGTTGAAATAACAGACAATCTATGAGTCTATCAGATTTCTTTATGACAGAGCTAATCACACCTTGATCATTCCATAGACTTAATTAAATGCAATGCACCACTGTAGGTAAGAGATCAAAGGACGAACACGACCCACGTGTGGAAGGCTAGACGGATGGTCATACAGTTACACAAAATGCCGTCTCTCCCATTCGATGTGGGGCTGATGAATGACGCAAGAGAGAGAATGTAAAGTGACAGTGACAAGCGTCCAAAGGCAATTAAAAAAAGGACTCTTGTCATGCTTGGATAGATGATTCATTATCGTCAAGTGCATTGATTTGGGGATAGGTCTACGTTGTTGTGTTTTTGTAGCCAATCATCATGGATTTTTTAAATCGGCTGATCTCCTGTCAGAGGGAGGAGTTTTAAACGTTCTCTAAACGACTTATCATGCTTGCACAGCGTCAGCAATTGATCATATGTTAACAAGACATTAGTTGCTGTATCATAGAGAAGGAAACATGAACAATGCCTAGATCAAGGATAGATTTGGACAACAACAAGAAGTTAAAGATTTTGGATGAAATTTTATCACATGAGAAATGTAACAAAGTAAATATTACAGAGATCGGAAATTCGACCAGGGAGGGATAGTACTTTGGATGGAGGGCGTAGCCAGAAGCCAACTGGTTTCCACTTGGCGTGGACAAAATAAAACACCCCCACCCCATTCCCCGCGCGCCTCATTTGCATAGACACTTAATAATCCGCACCGTCTAACAACCCGGTATCTGTGTCAACCGTGGGGCGGGTTATAAGCTGAAGAGGACTGTATAAGCAGGCTTACGTTCAGATTAACCGGTCTATTTATGTAGCTGTTACTTCTATAAAGGCTTTCAACAAAGTTTTCCTGCTTGATGATGATATGAATGATCGCCCAGCTTCTATCGCTTACAACTCCCAATTAAATGTGTTGTGGAGACAAAGTAGGCCACCTACCATGCTTATGACATAGATAGATGCTCTGCATTACCTGTGGAGATGCCAAATTGGCCCTTGGCTAGATATGGCAAGGTGAATCTTCCCTGTGACAAAGCCGATCACCCTTGTTTGATTGTCTCATGCAACCTGGTCTGCTTAACACAAGAGGGAGGAGTCTTAAAAAAATGTGGTCATCAGCATTACCATTTCTTATCAACTAGCTAGACTTCCACCATCATAAGGTTGTATAGAGGATTGATCAAAGCTACCAGCAACAGTCTTCACATCTACACATATATTGTTTGTTGAGGAATGAAATGATATCATTGTTGCATGTTGTTCGGATCTGAGAAGAGACAAATACTTCAACCTCTGGCCATAGTGGCCATTTTCTCTGTGATCTGAATTGTCCACTGTATACAGATTTAACTGTTATTCATTTGCAATCTATTTCTGCTCAATCTTATCACTAATATTATAAAGAATTTCATTTATTTGTTAACTTTTACCATTATTATGGATACAGTGTCTGAGAGCACAGCAGCATTTGTCATGGCTGAGCGTCTGGTTAAACAGTCTTTGACAGACAGTCATGTAGCACTGGGAATGAATGATGCTCACGTCAAACAAGAGATACACAACAAAACTAAGAATGGACCTAGAGGTGAGGAAATATTACCACATACAGTCAGCCCTCTATAATCCGTACACCTCCGTTCTTGGCAATTTGTTCGGATTGAAGAATTTTGTGGATTAAAGAATTACTGACCAGCTGCACAATCATTCGAGAGAGGGCCTCAACACGTATAGTTATGTAAATCGGGTGCAATTGAAGTGACACCAACTACAAATATACACATGTGTAAGAGAGAGAGAGAGAGAGAGAGAGAGAGAGAGAGAGAGAGAGAGAGAGAGAGAGAGAGAGAGAGAGAGA
>JASKDV010199589.1:0-15503 GCA_032466395.1 Aegires albopunctatus
TATATATATAGGTTATATTTAACCTATTATATATTTAGACATATCTTACAATCATAATCAATTGTGCTCTGTGAATCAAGAGTATAATAATTAAATAATTGTTTTAAACATGCACATATCATTAACAATAACTTAATGAACCATTATAGATTTTCATAAGAGGAATGGATCCAGTTTTTGCACTGATATACAAGGGCACAGAACCCCTTTGTTTTTCTTTCTCCTTTATTTTTTTATTTATTATTTATTTCATTTTTTGGAATATGACTCACAGTTCAACAATTCTGACTTTTTAAGTTATCACTCATCTTCTAAAAATGAAATCAATCTCAAAATGATGAAATGCCATTCATTCAAGAATGCAATATGTCAAATAATGGTTAAAATGAGGGCGTTAGATTCTATTACAATACATAATTGACATGACGGCTATGGAAAATTTACATCTTTGCATAATATACATATATAAAAACTCAATGCCTACTGAACTTAAGATAGTTCATAATGATACAATTTCCCATATTTTGGATGAAACTGTTTAGAATTGAAAATTATGAAAAGCATTTATTTGATCTTACAAGATGACTAAAGTTTTGATAGAAAAATGTGGCCATTCTTTTGTTTTAAATTGTAATCAAAATTACATAACATGACTCTTTGAAACCATACAAAAGAGAGAGAGAAAAAAAGAAAAAAGAAAAGAAAGGTGATTGCCAGGAAGTCATTTCCAAATTTATTTCTGAATTGTGCTTTATTTATTTGTTGTTCTGATGCTTTATTTATAAACTTTGATACAACTTTCCCTCTTCAAAGATTACATTTACCACATCACGGCATTTAAATGTTTCACCACCATCTCAAAATGAGTACAGTATGAGAATTCTTAAAAATTTAACCATTGCCCTCCCTACTATTCCTACCCTGTAGATAATGCTTAGCACTTGAGACGACCAGTACTAATAGAAATTCACACCTGACAAGCTATGCTCTGATCAGTCTGCTTTTTATTGCCTGGGTTCCGAAAGTATTGGGAGAAATGGTCAGCCCCGTGTAGATGTGAGATTTTGTTGTTCCCACTTTCAGAATTATCCATTCTTTTGTAAAGAAAAAATATCAATGCACATCGGCGGCATGATTTAAAGCTAACACTATCCATTGACTTTCACATAGAAAAATTTCTGTTACAAACATTCACTGTGACCTTATCCGAAACGTTACGTTGCCTGGTGTGGACTGGGACGAGGACTTAGTGGCAGGAACTGTATCATTATCGATCAAACAGACCTCCCTCCATTTTAATACACTGAGTAGTCTGATTCCACTCACCAGGACTGGTGATGACATTACACTGATTTGTTTCCTAACATAAAGTTCAGTCATCTTGAACTCGAGCCATTTTCCAATGCTTAAAACCTACATTATTCTGCTTTTTTTTTTTTTCGGGAGGATAAATTATTTTGCATTTCATTTTCAAATCTTTTAGACTTTCTAACACAACCGACCATTAAGTTCTATAGTCTAAGTTCTCTTCATCTCTCTGACATTGTTCAAAAAACTTAAAATGACCATTAATTAAAGCATCTGATGTTAGTCGTTACCTCATTTTGTAAAACAGACCTACAACTTTATAAATAAAACACAATCTCAAATGTAGAGGGGCCTATGAGAGGAAATTAAGGTAGAAAAATATAGCTTTTAATAAAGATTGGAATGATCAAAGACAGCACATTTCTTGTCTATGATTGAAACCGGATTCAAGTTTAGAAAATACATATTTTTGATTGATGCTCAAGGGTAAAGATCTTTAATTTTAAGCATGAGGCTTGGTTGTTGAAAACCAATTAAATCAAAACTACTGATGAAATCTGATAGGCAACAAATCAAATATCATTTTTATAATTTATTTAATGTTTTGTAATGACAATCTTTACTAGGCCTGGCAATCACAATGAACCAGATGCAAAGGGCACAGAATTTTGTTTTAGGACAACTAAACTAAAAAAAAAGTGTGTGTTTTTCTCCAATACAACAATTACAATATTTCAGTGCTAAGAATATATTAGATTGAGCAGAGTATACTTTCCCATTAAAACTATACATGGTCACTATTTGGTGAAAGAGAGACCTCTTCAGATTATCAATGTTAATGGTATCTACATCTGTGCAGCTTTGTTTACAATAATACTATATAAAAACACTGAATATTATCACGTTATTAAACTATATACACAAGATGGATATGTAACTGTTTTCTTACGACCATAATCTGACAACATTTATTACTTTGAGAAACAATTTGCAAAACCATTATTTATTCTCAAAAGTCAATGCACAATGCAGAAAAAAAAAAAAGGGTGGGGGGAAGAATTGAAATTTGTAAAATATGAATGGATAATCAATACCCAAGAACAGCTGCTGCATGTTCATTGAAAAGATGGTTTCAATTATTTTTGTGTATCTATTCTATGTATTCTTAGTTGTGTATTTCAAATAAATCTTTGGGTTTGATTTCTGAATAAAAAAATCTTGCATTACTAAAAGACCAATTTCATTTACTACACTAGAAATTAACCTTAAAACACATAACAAGAAAAGTTAACTAGCGGTGAGCTCTCTCATTGATTTCTTTTTTATGTTTCTCATATATGAATTCAAGTTTAACTTCTTAACAATAATAACATAAAATAGGCTTAACTCTTTCCTTGCCGATACATCAGTGTACACAAAATTGCCAATCAATTATATATTGTCACTTTATATAGGGAATAAACTATTTCTGGCACAGACCTGGAATCCCATCGGCATAGAGTCAAAGAAAATTAAAACCATTATGTTCAAGTTAAAATTATCAAGCTCATGTAATAAAAGTTAAAATTACACTGTTCTGAGCTAAAGTTAACATTTTCTATGATTCATTTATTATTTCTTATTACTAAATGATTGTTTGAAATAATTTGAGCAATAGTGAAATGAGTATGATGCAATGCTATCAAAATAATTGTCTATTGTAACAAAGAAAGGGCCTTTGCAATTCATTAAATAGGTGTCACAATCTGACATGGGTATGAATCACTTACTTTCATTCAAAAATGAATGATAGTGTTTTCAGTCCCCTCTCCACACCCTCCATTTATTAAAATTCACACAATTGAGCCTTGATTACGAGCTTCCATTGAGCGAGAGAAATATTTCTTATGTGGATTTAATCAATAAAATGCTCTTCCATTTATCCTTTATTATGGTAACTGTCCTGTTGGTTCAACCTTTTCGCATCACACCGTTCGCGCCCCTCACATTCCCACTAGTCACTGCCATTTCCCATTGGCTATTTATCCCCGTGTACACACACTCCTGTTGGTGTTTTTTAAGAAATCATTATCATCGTACTAATAGGGTCAGTGTTATATTTGGTTTCGCTTATCATTATGAGAATACAAATTTACTATGACATAGTACTAAAAATGTGTTTTAGATGTTACCATAGTCAGTCACGAAAACAAGATGTCTGCCAAACAAAGCAAAAAAAAATTATTTTTTTTAAATTTGTACACATTAATCCTGCAACGAAATCAAATCAGTCATTTTCACAGCCCTATTCATATTCCTCTTCATTTATTTCTTTATCACTATCATCACCTGACCCTTCTATGACTTTGAGATCAGTAAACCTCTTCTTACTACAAGTTGCCATGTCGATTGTTATGATTTAGACTGCAAAGTTAGACTTATTAAGACACACTCATGAAACATCATCAAAATCCTAATATTATCGCAAATTTATAATAGTCAAGCACATGAAATTGATCATTAATGATTGTAGAAGATAATCTAACAAAATAATATGCGCAAGTGCAAAGGCAAACACGGCGTGCCATGTGAAATATCACAGTTAACTTAGAGGCATGGGTTGCCATCAATGTGTGTGATACTATTGCGCCACATTCGGTTGTATGACGATTCGCGCTGTAAGGGAGCGGGATGATGTGAAAAGGTTAATGATCCTCTTCACATATAAATTAAATGATAAACAATATTTAAGACATTTATTCTAACAACATTAAATATTTAATATCATATAACTCATTTTCAATTTCTTTTCTCTGATCCAAATAAGATGTTATAATTCTTTGCCATAATTCATACAAATGCAATTGCATAAAACTATTTAAATGAATTGCATATGTCTGCATTTGATAATGTTGCATTTAAACATTTATTATAACATCGTAATAAATTTGCATTTAGAGCACAATTGTGGTTTAAATATTATAAATTTCCTTAAATTGGTGTTCTCCATGTTCATTCTTAGCCTGACATAATCAATGGTACCATAATTATATATAGCTCATTATTGTGAATTATCTATTAAGAAATTTTTAATGTAGGTTAACAATGATAATCATGACTGATATACAGTGACATCTCGGTATAACATTCTCTCTGGACAACTCAATCTGTCCGGTGTAGGCAAGGTACGCTGAAGCCCAAATTTTAAAGGGAATTCTTATGATTGAATAAAAAGGCGTAAATTATAAAAAGTGAAATAGCCGCAGAATTACTTTACATAAAGCCATGCTTACCATGGATTTCTTCTACACTGTACTTAGGAGAAATCATTAGAATTATAGCCTAATGATTGGACAGAGGAAACCAAAGAACGTATGCAAATCGAGTCTCAACCCCATGTAATTGGCTTATCTCACATGTTCCTATTATCCTGGGCCCTCCCATCCCTTTATCTACAATAAGACTAAAAACAGGATGCAGAAAATATGATGCAACAATGTCATCAGTTCTGGATTTCTCAAAAAATCAAGGAATAAACATGGTCAATGTGTGAACTGCTTTAAAATCAATGAAACAGACCAATCAAGGTCACAGCACAGCTTATAACTTATAAGGTACCACTTACTCATGATATTACACCATAGGAGGGTAGTAGCAAAGGTCTGGTAGGCCTCTGGTGTTAAAAGGTTATGGTGATGAGATTATCAACCTTGAAGTTATGGAAAGAAGTACTTTGTAAAATGGATTTTAAATAATGAAATGTTTTGAAATGGTACGTTGTATCCAAATGTATGCTATAGAAGTACATTATAGATCAAATGTTTATAGACCGAGATTATTCTGTAATTTATCTTAGCAAACGTTTTTAAAATGTCACATTGATTATTGTTTTGCCTTTTTAACTTATATAAAACATAAATTACAAAAATAAAACAGCAAAGTAAAAACATTGCCAATACATTCATATAAAACAGCATTTTGTGATGAGACTGAGCTAGAAAAATATCCTATTAGAATATTCAAAGCTAAATCTAAAAATTACTCTACACCATTTTTTGACCATAAAATCCATCAGCTGATCCTGCCATGACAATATCTAGGATACTTGCCTGAGGCTAAATCAAGATTTACGTTAACTTTTATCCAGCTACTATAGTAATTATCAATACAAAAATTAATGGGATCAAATCAAAAGTTCAATTGACAATATAAAGAATATAAATGACTCCATGCCCTTCAAACCAGTACTCACAAGGTAACATTATAAAGTTCATACCCTATGAGTAAAAACCTGTGTAATTCACAAACATACCCTGAATGCTTTTCTTTATAGATTGCCTTTCATATTCCTGCCAAAACAACATGGTAGACATTCATACCTTGCTTCCAAACATCAATTATTGAGATTTGTAAAAATTTTAAAATTAAAAAATTAAAAAAGTTGGCAAAATAAAAAAATAAGGGATTGTCATCAACATATGGCAACTTTCTGTGATAACATTTGCATTAGTATCATCTATTCAAATACTTCAATATTTCCTTGGTGAAAGACATAAACCTGCTATAATCCAAGACAAATTTTATTTCTTTTAGAACAAGAGTTTGTTTGTTTCTGTTTTCTTTCCCCAAAGGAGTAATGGATCGTTTGCATAGAGAGGGTTAAATTTCTTCCGACATGTTTCTTATATTGTTTTAATCATTCGCTCAAGGCATTGATCGCATTGATGCAGTAAAACAAAGAGCTTTCTTCTTAATTCAAACATAATTTTTCTACGTAAATTTCAGAGCTAACAGGTTTGCATCTTTTACCATTAATTGGAGTCTTGTTAACTTTCAAGAAACAGTAAAGAGTAAAAACCATTCAACCACATCAAAACCACAATCAACTCCCAATGTATCCATGACATTAACGAAATTCAACTCCTAGCATAACCTTTATATATTATTTTATGGCGGCAAATTACAGGTGTGCCAATGAATTAATATTATGGTAAATTTACATAACAAAAGGTTACTACAATATACTGAATAAATGGAAATACCACTAAAGTTAAGACTACATACACTTGCAAATTGTCTCTTCTACTGATTTACCCTAAGAGTGATAAAACTTTTACTTATATAACAATGTCCTACCTCAACAATCTCAATACTTTTCATTGAAACAATACCCTTGATGAATCATTCAATTATTATCATTACTGTGTGCAGTTTAGAAACAGGACACTAGCAGGTGTCATATTACTCTTCTCTAGTATTGGCAATTAGATATATATATACAGAGAGTATCAAATTATGAACATTATCTTGGGTAAGTACAAAGAAAATGCTGGATGTCAGTGCTGTTAAAGTAAAATGGGGAACAAATTCAATTTGATATTGAGACATAAAATAGCTTAGGAATCACAACTGTTAAGAGGAATGATATTTTTTTTATTATTCTATGAAGATAGCATGTGTCACAAACTGTAACACATGGAAGGTCAAAATAAGATTTTACAAGGTTTTTAAAACTTCATCAATCAACTTGTCACTCACTCTTACCTTATATTTACTCAGATCAAAAACTAATTCTATTATATATATATATACCTCTAGTGGAATCTAAATTTGTTTTGCTCACTGCAAATTATGAAACAAATATATTTATGCCATCTTACAAATGTTTGAATATTAAAACATGAAATAAAATTCAGCCAATCCTGACACTATTATAACTATAAATGAACTCTGTTCTGGTGTTCAACTAAAACCTCTTGCTGCATATATGTAGGTAAAACCAATTTTGTTATATGAGAATACAGCACTTTTTATCTGTTTAGTCTCATTTTGTCAAAATATTTATCTCTTCGTTCACATTTCAACACTGCTCAGACCACTTCCATCATTCTTTCATTAATAATAAATTGACATAAAATAAAATCACAGGCAAATAAGAGTAATGCACTCTGGTCTCCTGATGACATTCAAACAGGAGAACAATTTTTCAATATTTTTTTAAGGACGAGTAAGAGAAGCTGACTCCCTCTAGATGTAATCTTTGTTGGAGAATATACACTTTTTTGCAAATATGAGTTTTTTGATCTAGGAGAAATCTACTGCCTTTACTCCAAACTGCTGTCCTTGGCCTAAAACAGAAGCAGACAATTTAAAAAAGCAAGATTAGGATGTTAAAACCAGAGAAACCATGAATAAATCAATTTCATTTGAAGTTCTATTTCAATAGATGATCATACTTTCTCTTGTTATGGTTTGTTTCTAAAGTTGTGAAATAGGATGATGACAAAAGTCATTCAAGCGCAAAAACTTTATCTTTGAATCCACTTATTTCAAACTTGAATAATTTCAATTCTTTGATAATTCAAAGTTACCTCGAAGTAGAGTTTTTTTTAATTCTTAGACTTCGATTAAAAAAATTCAGTTACTTATCTATTTCTGGCCTAATTTAGATAATTCAAATTCATGATTTGAATTTTCACAGTATTAAATACTGATAAAGAGCGTCTCAACCATCCATCAAGTTTACGCCATCCCAAATTGGGACCCTAGTAGTAATAATAGACTGTCTTATTAATAATTATAATATAGTACAGTAAATCAGTGAAATGCCAAGCCTTGTAATTAAGCAGTCCAAATTCTGCCAGCCAGATGACCTAGGCCTAGCAATATCCATCGAAGACTAATGAAGTAATTCGAACTCAGATAATTCGAAGTGATCCCCATATAATATCCCCAGGAATTAGAATAAAGTGGGTTTCACTGGGCAGAATAAATAACTACAAGCATGGATAAACAAAAGCAATATTGTGCATTAGCATCCAATGAAGTAAAGAAATGCATACACACGAATAATCGACCTATTATTAAAACAGGGTAGTATAAAAATGTAATAATTAGAATTGCAGTAATAATGGTGTGTATGGATGGGCAAAACTGATTAATTGCGGTAATTATGATTTATTTTTATAATAGTAATTTTACAATTGATTGGTTACCCTGCATGATCTTTTAAAACTGATGAATGGTTGCAATCACTTTATTCAACAAATTAAAGAATAATGATACCAACATCATAATAACATAATAAATTAAAAAAGATACTACGAATCTTTGTGAGGAAATCAACAAAATAGTTTAACTTACCACACTTCCTGGCCTTGCCCATGTCAACACAATTCCTTCCTGGCATGCAGTCACAATACACTCATTGCGGAATGCTATAGAAGTAAGTCTTTCCTGAGAAACTTTTTTACAGACCAAAGGTTCTAACACTGGCACCTGGTCTAAGCGAGGACATGCCTGAGTACCATATAGTTTCATGGCGCTATCAACAGATCGCAGACTGTTTGCTTTAGTAACCGATGTTTTGTCATTATTGCGAGCTGCTAGACTGAAGTTTCTCTTATGTTCTTTCTTATCACTTGCATCTTTGCGATCTGCCACTGATAGTGTATAAAATTTGGTGTTAACATTCATCACAGCATTTTGAACAGAATGTGCATGGCCATCCGCCACACACGCATTTGCAGATATCTCATTGCTGACGCTAGGGTTAACACAGTTTGCCTTCTGTGAATTAGGAAGGCTATTAGATCGTGGTAGCGATGATGAGCCAAAGCCCAATAAGCCAACACTACTAGTCCGTGATTTGCCATAAGGCTGATTAAGAATATCCTCTGTTAAGTCCCATAAACACAATTCAGTATCTTGCCCCACAGATCCAAAACGATAAGAAATACAATTCAAGTTAGTAGTTGAAGGCACCACAGACGACGTCGAAGTATGGTTACCAATCGATTGAGGTTTTCCATTATGGTGCTGAGAAGGGACATTACTAGGTGTTTGAGCACTACAGGTAGATTCTGTCCTTTTTCTACCACTTATGTGATTGTTTCCCTCATTTCCCACGACTGTCTGTGATTGGAACACTTCACTTTCTGGACTTATCACTTCTTCACTATTTTCTTCACTAAAAACAGATGTATAAGGATCAAATGCTACCATATTCACCCACGATTTATGACCCTGTCCCCTACAGATCACACGCTTTTCATGAAAGGACCAAACAGTAACTAAATCATCTTCCCCACCTGTAACTAAGTACTTCCCATCTGGTGACCAACATACACATAGCAAACCACCAAAGTAACTTTTCATAGTTCCTATTAATTCCATAGTGCTAAACAGAAAAACTCTTAGATGTCCGTCTTGCCCAACAACTGCAAGGTATCTGGCACATGGAGAAAAGGCAAACTCATTGATGGCTCCCTGTCCTACTATCCATCGATAAAGGGGGTTTCTCGTACTTTTTGTCTTACAAGTATAAACCGCAAAACCATCTCCTTGCTTGAAAGGTTGATAGTGTGGAGGAGTTTGGCAACATGGTAGTTCTTCATTATAAACATACATTTGTCCAGAACCATGAGAAACTAAGAATTGATTTGGAGAACCCGGTATCCACTTAATGCATGTGACTTTTGTTTTGTCTATAAGCCTCTGAAATTTGAAAATAGAAATTATGTTAAAATACATAAAAATAATATCATGATCTATTTCACATTTAAAATAATGGATAAACAGAGATGTCACAATAACTAAAGAAAACTTCCTGAACAGGCTGAAAAGCTCAAGTTGACTCCATAATAAAATAACATATATATATATATATACTACAATATCCCATTCTTAGTTACTTTGAAAGTCTTTTGAACTGCAATGGGCAACAAAAGAGCTTTCATTTTAAGTTGCTCTTGTTGTTTTAAGAGTCATTTAATGCTTCTTTGAGTATAGGGTTTAAAAACATTGCTCAATTGCCAGTTCAATGTTATCCTTCATATTTTTTTCATGAATGTACAATACAGATTTTATGAGGTCGATTATCTTTGATATCATGTTTCAAAAACATTATATGGCATCTAGTAAACTATTTCATAAAGAGGGGAAAATGTGGTGTGTACTGTTTTTACACACACAAAAAAAATTAATTATCAAATTAATGTTATTTGACAAACAATAGGCAAATTTGCGTCCTGTTACAATTAAGATGTGATTTGAGATTTTGTCTATAATGAAATTAGACAAGATTTAATGTGTCAGGGTGCTTAGTCATCTTAATTCATATATTACCCTTAAGAAGTAATATATGTTTTTAAGTATGCAGTTTGATTTAATTGTGGTCTTTATGAAGTAATTTTTTGTCCTGTAACATTTAAGATTTTCCTTTGAAGCTGTGTTCAAGTTTATGAGTTTATGAATTATTTCATTTCTTTGGATGAGACATTTTGGTGGATAAATTTAAGAAAATCATCAAAGCACATTTATTTTGTTTGCATTTAGTCACTTTTGAGCAGGTCTATTTTGTCCTGTTATGTTTAAGACTGGGGCAATGTTTATAAAGTCATGGTCAATATCAATCAAACAGTGGTACTTGGAGATCTGGCTTTCAAGGGTATGAAACTTGGATGTTTGAAGTACAACATAATCAATTTTTAAGTTATTTGGTGAAATATGAAATTTAGGCCTCAATGCAAGATTTTGTCAACAAACCAGGTTGAATTGCCTATATATATAAAAAGAATCCTCAGAGAGGAAGAAATAGATTGAATCAAATAATCAATAGGTTATAAATTGCATGCTTTCAATAGAAATACATCTGAGTGTTCATTAGCACTTATGATTTTTCTGAGAGCTCAGCTTCAAAGCACTAGAAGCAAAACAGCATACTAATAAGAGCACAGCTTTCATATTGAATTTGAACAATTTTTCTGGGGTGACGTTAACCATATTGGAGAGGGAGCACCAGATAAACATTGACTTGATTAACTACTCAGTATTACACTATAAAATAAACAATCCCCCAGCAGTTTCATTTCATCATTAATCTTTAATGAAATTTATGTCTCTCATATTTAATTTGGAAAAATGCAAGTAAAAGGCAAAGAATGATTACTTTCCACATAAAACCAATACATTTATTTGCTTTAAAAAAAAAAAAAGTTAAAACATAGCATTACATCTTATGTTATTGAAGCTAAACTAAAAATGAATAAAAACATTTAGTCACTGCAAATGGCTTACTTTAATTTAATCACTTAAATTTCACTTTTAATCTGTTATCAATTCTTGAGTGGTTTTTTTATATATCCATAGCAAGGAGGGATTAAAGTCTTACTCCAACAAGGGATGAGAGAAATAGTTCAACACTCACATAATATCGTCCTCTTTGATATTGTCCTCTCTATACCAATCAGGCCCATGGGATACAGTACAAGAGCAGCCATATGGAAATTTTGAAGGGGGAAGGAGAATGCATATATATAAAATAAAAACCAGAAAAAGTAAAAAAAAAAAAAAGAGCAGCATTCAAGTATCACAACAGCATGCCAAATATTGGTACTGGATTTTGATAAATCACACGCATCACTGCATATAATTTAAGTGTGTGTTTTATATTACGATAACAGACACAATATTATTCCTTGATCCACAAAATATGATATTTGTATCTAATATCCTTTAATTTATCTTGTCGAATAAATCAATTTGCTTTGTTTCAGCTTTTTCCTATGTAAAATAATCCAAACTTCTTAAACTATGTCTAAAATGAAAGAAAAAAAGAAAAGAAAACTACTGATAGCAGATTGTCAGGATTAACAATAATTAATAAGTTTAAAGTTATTAATTCAAAGATGAAAAATCAATCTCTAATCTAAATCAATCAAAGCAAAACTAAAAAAAAAAAAAAAAAAGCTCACTTAAACCCTAACGATCCAAAAATACTTGGCATTAGTACAAAGTGTTTATTTTTTAAGCAACTCAATGACACAAATGGATTCAGCAAAATAAAAATAAAAAACGAATAGAAAAATCAAACAATGTAAAGAGAGGGGACCTTTAAAATTGTTCGAGTACTGGGAAATTTTTAAAAAAGGACACTTAACACTGAAGGCAGAGAAAAAAGCTGTTGAAGAAAGTAATGTGTACTTAAATGAGTCAATGTGAACATGTGATGATAGTAAGTGCTGATAGAAAGATCAAATGAAAAGAACGCAAAGTACAATTAACACAAAATCGAGATAAGGGCATGATAGAATAGAAATCCTAATCAGTATAGAATACCAATGGATGAATATCTTTTATTTCTTTTTCCAAAGTTTTACATTCCTTTTTTCTCCTTATTCTCTCATACAAGACCCAAGCAGTACCATTTATTTCCACTTAGGGATATAAGTCTGAATAAGATTTAAATACAGTCCAACCTGCTTATTCTGAAACTCAAAAATATTTCTAAAAATTTCAGTACAACCGGGATTTCAGTATAACCGATAATGGCGCAACATCGCTGTATAGAGGTATTTTAGTAAGCTATAATGGCATTTTTGGTGATATTAACGTCAATGAAAAGGAAACACTGCATTAGCTATTTTGTAAGTGGACTTGGGACTGTCATTCACTGCTTTACAGTGTTTTTTGTTGTTGTTTTTTCTTGCTGTCTTTCTTTTTTGTATTGTTTCATTTGTAGCTAGTGTCCGTTTTGACTTTTGGCCGAGGATTTCTGCGATTTCTGTTCTCAACCGGCAAAAAATAATTCAGTATAGGCAGGCTTGGTTCAGATTAACCGGTCTATTTATATAGGAAAATTATGTTGTTGTTTTTTTAAGTTTCAATTTAACCAGGATTCCAGTATATCCGTTTCAGTATAACCGGATCCAACTGTACAATAATCATGACTTTGTCGTCAAATCTAAGATAAACAATACAATCAAGCTGAACTAGTGTTTGTATTGGCTAAAGTTTTTGTATGATGAGTACATAGGCATCTCAACATTCTCTTTGTGATGTTTTCATGATAATGTAAAAAATTTCAAACTCTGTCAACTTGTTAGGAATATCTCAAGGATAGAACATGCTCTGGTTGTAAAGTTGAAAATTTGAGAATGGCCCAGGTCCGCTTTGGTCTCTATGATTTGTCATTGATTTCCCTTGGATACCTATTGCCCTTGAGGGTGTCCTTACTCCAGTCTATATTTGGTGCGTTTGCATCTCCACCTATCCATACTGTGGATGAACCATGTTTGGCAAGTAGTTTTCTTAGATTGCAGCAAAATCGAAGACAGCATTCAATGTTTCAGTCAGGTGGTCTATAAAAAGAGCCGCCCATGAGTGATGATTTGCCTTTACACCCCACCTTAATGGCGACTATCTCACTGCTAAAATCTAAATCAATTTTGATGCTTGTAAATGAGCATATCAAAATTATATAGGAAAAACAAAAAGTTATACAATGTGGTTTGTAACAAAAAGCTGTTCTGGTTCTGCTACTGTTATGTCGACAAATCCCTTAGTTGGGTATCGCATCAACATTTGGGGAGAATGGTTAGTCGAGCCATGCGATTTGCATTTCTGAATGATTCTACACGAGCAATAGAAATATTTTATCTATAGAAACAAGTTGGTGATCTATGCCTATAAAGTTTAATCCAGAATCAAGATGCCAAATCTGTCCCACTAAAATAAGAAAATCATAGCGATCTATGTAATAGTCTCTGAAATGTATGAATGTATTGTAAAACCTACCAACATGGCACCAGAAACAAATCTGGGGAAGAGTTTGGTTTTTTGGGGGTTTTTCTTGGTTATTTCAAACTTTACATTATATCCTTGATGCAATAGCACTCAAATAGTAAGAGTCAATTTCAAAATCTTGACAGGACTAAAAAAACAAATAAGAGATACTAGATATAAACAAAATTAAAGTAAAGCCACTGTTGGGTTATAGGGAAAGTCTTGTTTGTCTGATGAAGGGTTATACCCGAAACGTAATAGTTATTCTGTATTGTCTATTATTGTTGTTGAGTATTTATATAATTGTTTATAGATACTATCCTATTTCATTTTAGATAAAAACAAGTATATTGTGGGAAAAGAAAGAAGAAAACAGATGTAGGAGTTTTAGTTAAGAAGAAATAACCAGACAGAGGAAGTTACATAATATGATTTTTATAGATTGTCAATAAATCCCCTTATCAGGTTTGGACATTTTATAGATTGTCAATAAATCCCTATCATCAGGTTTGGACATTTTTAACGGAGTAAATTGGAATTCAGATATGCAATGGAAAAAAAATTGAGTGACTATCTGGCATCAACAAATTAGCATGAAAAGATGAGGCAATGCTGCTGCCTTGACATCGTGAGCTTTTCTTGGGTTAATAAGCATTAACTAGTCAACTGAAATCTCCCATTCACGATTTATATTGCAAAATTGGAAAAATACTAAAAGTTATAATTTATATACATTTCAATTGGAGATAAAAGTTACAAATGTATACCCCCATATATATAACATAAAATAGTGAGGATATTTTCAACAAACACTGCAAAGCCCATTCTAAAGCTTGATTGGGAGCTTAATATTAATAAAATAATAAAGAATGGCCTTTGCTTTACACCATACAATATTGTTTCATCTGATTCTATTTGCAGATTCTTTGAGTGGTCTCTTGAGATGAATAATAATCTATGACTAGGCCAAATATAATATATTATTGTGATTTAAATGAAGGGTATTGATCTACACCTAACTTTACAAGCAAAGCTGTAACGAGTCGGCTCTTATTTATATATATAATATATATAAAAGATGAAGACTTGAAGGAGGACAGTTCATAAAAAAGAACAAGAAAGATCTTGTATAAGTTACAGCCATCAGCCCAGGATAGAACAGAAAAATTGTATTAGCACCTCGTCTGTCCCAGGAATCTTCGAGTCAAATAAAATGAATATCATAATATTATACAGCATTTTTTCCCTCTTCCATGGCAATAATGTACAGAGAGTGCAACCATTATTTCTTTTCCCAGTGATAAATATCAAGACAATAAAAGATGATAATGCTGAATTCTGACCTGGGTTTGTAGTGAGCCAACTCCTCCTCAACTTCTATCAATTTGGTTTTCAACTCATTTCTTTCCATTAATACCTGAACAAATACAGAAAAGATATGCAATGGTTAGGCACATTATTACAATCTCATAATTTGCTAAAAATAAATCCAAACATTCATGCAAAGTGGAGTAAATTATGAAATGTGCCAGTATTATCATTTTGAATTGCTGATCTCCTTCACTGCTATGTTGCAATGTGCCAGTATTATCATTTTGAATTGCTGATCTCCTTCACTGCTATGTTGCAATGTGCCAGTATTATCATTTTGA
>JASKDV010199590.1:0-10993 GCA_032466395.1 Aegires albopunctatus
CGCCCTCTCTTTCCCCCCCTCTCTCTCGACCTCTCTCTCTCTCTATCTCTCTCTCTCTCTCTCTCTCTCTCTCTCTCTCTCTCCATGGTATCAAAGTCTTTGATGGAATGTAATTGCAGCATGCTATAAGTAAAATAAACAGAGTAAAAAGGATCCCAATAATAAACACTCAGCATTGTAGATCCAACTTTAGCACGAATCAATCATGCTCTGAGGATTCCATCTACATTATCCTTCCTAGGAGGCTACAACCTGGTAATGGCGTTTTGGGGTGGCCTGGCATTTGTGACAAACCCTTTTTCTAAAAATGTAGATCAGTCCTCCTAATACCACTACATCACTTCGCCTGTGAAATTTACATATGAGAATTTAACATTTGTATCGCGAAATTTAAATCGTTTTCTTTGTTAAGCTAAGTAATTCAAAAGAAAGAAAGGAACAAGAATCTGATTAACATTTTTAAAATTTTATGTACAGGAAAATGGTTTAATGGTTTTGGAAACATAAGCAGATAAGTGTTGTCATACAGCAATTTTGACATATGTGAAGACACAAACTATTAACATTTCGTATTTACATAATGAATAACTTCACCTTTGTTGATGACTTCATAAAGGCAAGACTCCATTTTAGTTGGTAAATGGTTGTACATGCATTTTTGTTAACTTTCACTAAGGTTTTCATTAATGTGACACATTGAATAGCACAATCGGAATTTGTTTTGTTTTTTTGGTGTGTTTTTTTTAACGAGTGGATGAACATCTCATATTATGCTTATGATTGAAAATTCCGACTTTGAAATATAGAAGAAAGATAGGAGATTTAATACAATTATATGAAATAGTACATGGCATTGATAATCTAGATTACAAAAAAAATCAAAATAAAAAAAAATCAATTATTCTTATATAAATTTTACACGGGATGAAAAATTCCAAATTTATCTTAAAAGTTGTTACACAAAAATAAGGCAACATTCATTCATCTTTAGGTCTGTTAAAACCTGGAATAATCTTCTATTTGAAACATAAAACTCACAATTTTTAAATAGTTTTAAAATTTCCCTTGACAGAGAGCTACATAAGGATATGTATGGTTTTGATAAAATAATTGATGCCTTTAAGATCGTTGATACATCATAAATGTTCACTTTTTCCACGTTTTTGCACGTGTATCTTCGGGGCTTTTAATGGCAATAGTGCCTATATCGCCCTCAACTATGATAATGATAATATTACTATGACATGACGACATTTTTCTCTCTCCTTAAATCTATTTCTTCTACTTCTGATTTTATCTTTTCACTAGCTCATCATCTTACTTTTTCATGGGCTCTGAGATAACCTTAGTAGTTGACTGAGCCCTTAAACTCCAAATAACTAATTAACTCTCTCTCTCTCTCACTCTCTCTCTCTCTCTCTCTCTCTCTCTCTCTCTCTCTCTCTCTCTCTATCCATAGGATGTAATTGTGGCTTTCCATTTATGACATGACGATGTGAGATGTATGCCTTCCGCGAGATTTAAATAAAACAAATTACCAACTCGAGACCACAATACGGAATCATTCATTGTCATCGACTCATACAATGACGCCCAAAATAATTGTTAAATGATATTTTCTCGATAACTATTGGTGATTGGCGGTATGTCCTTAGGTAAGACACTTTGTCTCATCTACCTCACTCGACTCAGGTGTGAATGAGTACCTGGCCTTTAAGACAGCGTTGTCCGTGTCCGATAATTGTATAAGCGCCTGAGGCTGCTGGTCTTGTCCTATGTGTTCCGTGTTGCTGTCGGCCAGGGGAAGTGAAAAACTGTAAAAGCGCTTAGAGGCTAAGGTCCCCTGGCGCTATATAAAATGCTATTTTTTTTTAAACTATTGAATTTTATATTTGTTCATGGTGAGAAAAGAACTGATGCGACAAATACTTCATGCAATGAGGACGTAGACGCAGCGGAGGCTGCTACAAAGTGCACATTGTAAAAAGAAGGGAGTCAATGATTCAAGAAAGACATTGTTTGTTCAATGATTCTGTATATTAAACTAATTCTTTCAAAATATATTATATATTCCTTCTGTCCAATATAGACGATATCGTGATTTACTATTATGTTGGTGAGTCACCAAGGATAAATATATCAATAATTTAAGAGATCATATATATTCTAATAATTGCTATGCACATTCAATATGACATAAGCATATGACAAAACCTTGAGTATAGAGATATTCCCTGGATACCACAATTTCGGGAATAATTCATCTTCAACTTGATTAATATAATTTTATAATATATCCACATTGTACAAAGTATCCGTAGTAAATTTAACGCCAACATACCTTCTGTAAGAATCAGAATGGACTCTGAATAATATCACTGTTACTTGCAGAAGACATTAATAAGATGAGGAAGAGAAAGGTCCTTTCAAATAGTAATAAATATACTCCTCAGTTGGAGGAAAGTTGAATGAGGGATAAATATGAACATATAATATAAGATGTTAACTTGTGGCAGGACCGATACCAGACCGACAAGAAAACTAAGATACATTTTCAACATCAGCTGAGAATTGAAATCGGTAAATATTGTTTACCAGAATGACTATTGAAAACTAATGTGAAATGTAGACTTTTCACAATATAGACCTGACCATCAATGGCTCAAGTGACAGATCTAGAAACTACAGATCATGACCGTCAAGCATGGCAATAATAAATTAATAATTATAGAATTTCATAACAATTAATGTTATTATCATTATTATCATCATATTATTACCTTTGTCATTATTACTAGCAGCAGTTTTTTTTTTTTTATTGTCTTCATTATATCACTCCAATTTGGTTTCAACTATTCAAAACAGCCTACTCTTTTTTTTTTTCCTTCCTTTCATCTAGATTCGTTTACATCTCTCACCATCCTTCCAAGGATATACCAACGTGATATCATTAACTGCTTATACTCTGACGGGATCCTCAGTGCTCTGTGATGGAAACCCACATACCCTTAGTTTTACATTTCAGAGCAATACATTGACAACTACAGGTAATGCTTATAATAATAATAATAATAATAATGATAATAATAATAATAATAATAATAATAATAATAATAATGAGAATATTTATATAGCGCTTTTACAAAACAGCTCTAAGCACTTTGACAAGGAGTAAAATTAAGAATAAAACAGAACTTAAAACTTTGTGTATAGAATTTACATATGTGTAAAAAAAAAATTGCATTTAAATAATATAAGAAATGAGCATGTCATATTAAAAAGTAATAACAATCACATAAGCTAATATTAGAAATGAGACACATAATTATTCCATATAATGTAAAGGAGAAAATATCATTAAAAAAGGAAATAGAATTGTAATATTGCACCTACTAAAATGTGAACTTATACTAAACAGCAAAAAAGGTATTTTCTAAAAGCCTGTTGTAAGAAATGAAGTATAGTTATAAAACATGGTATATAGAATATACATCTGAATATACATACTAATGACATATTTCCCTATAATTAGTATATATTTTATTTTGTAAAGAAGAAAAAAGTACTGATCCAATGAGTCCAGTCATGTCTCTATAATCCGTACTCGTTAGTTCCCGACTATTTGTCCGGATTACAGAATCATCCGGATAATAGAATCTAATGCTCATTCCCATGCCTGCTATCACTATAAGTAGGAAATGGCTCAGCCACAACCCTTGTCCCAAATTATAATTATTATGGAAAGGGTTGTTCTTGGTGCACCTTTGTTTTTCATCAGTCACATGTGACTATCATCTGGGTAGACACTGAGGTGGTCAATTGGTCCTGATACAATGAAGATTCACTGACGTAATCAACCACTTGATTGGCATGATAAGGATTGGTCACAGATCAGTGTTTCACGCGTGAGCTATAGATATGGATTGCTTGTCCACCTACATGTATCTATTATTTGGATTGACTGCTATTGTTGCGGTCCGTTAGCCCCGATGTAATATTTATTTAATCTTGAGGAGTCTGGTGTGGTGATAAGGTCATTGGATGGGCATGAAGAGCCATAGAAGACTGGTTTGGACAGCCGTATTTTGGATGGTGAGTGAGAGTGTTTGGATAATGGAAGCTTAGGTGTTCAGATATAGAATAGAGTACAATAAATAAGAGAAATTCATTCCCAACTCATGTGTTCGGTTATGGAGACTTCCAGATTACAGAAGTATGGATTAGGGAGACATGACTGTATTGTAATTTACATGATTTAATTTGATATATTCATTTACATGGAGGCTTTGTCTCAAGAATTCAGTAATTTTATGACAAGAAAAGTGAGCTTAAAAACATGAAAAATACAAAAAGAGCTCTATTTTGTTTAGCTCAAAGAAAAAATGACTATATGGTGAATTAATCAAGTTTTTCTTCCATATCCAGTTGATGGTCAGTCATCTAACCTGAACATCCCCATCAGTCATGCTATTCAACCCATGACCAATGCAGCTTTCTTTATTGGAGGAACAACGGGTAAAAGCAGTCTTGAAGTATCTTTTCTTTAATGGAAATAATAAATAAAAAAAAAATAAAAATAAATTCCGTTAATTGATCCCTGGGGGAAATTTTTCTTTTGGATCTATGCACCACCGCAGGTGGTCAATTGGGGTGAATTATCTTGTCCAAGGAAAAAAACAGATACCGAAATGGGGCTCAAACCCAATTCCTGGGTTACTGTGCAATGCCATTAATCCACTCGGCCATCTAGCCTCTGTGTACTCTTTTTACACCTGAGTGCGATGAGGAAAATGGATGTAAAGAGACTTTCCCAAGGACTCATTGTTGGACTCAGCGCCAGCGGGAATCAAACACAGAATTTTTACTGAAAGCTGTCCTCGCTAACCACTTGACCACGACGCCTTAAAGTATCATCTTTGTCCTAATATTTTCTCCTAAAACATTTTTGACCCTTTAGAGACAATTGAGATCTTAAGCGAATTTTCTTCATGAAGGACTGAATTTCAAACTTTTTATTACAATTTTTATAGTTACCTTATCAGCCATATTTTCCCGATGAATGAGGCGAAATGAGGCAGCAAGGAAACTATTCAACTTTACTTTACTTCACTTTGATTATACTCATTATCTATGAATTTATGCAATTACCACTGAGATGAAATGTACTGGCCGAACAATCAATATATTTAGAAATTGTTTTAATTAGGCAGAAATCATTCTTTGTCATATTTTATAAATCTGTCGTTTTGAGATATAATATTTCACTTTGAATAATCAGGATTTTGTGGGATGATACTCGTTTGCCTAATAGTGCCTTTTAGTAAAGAGCGTTCTTATTTAGCTCATTCCCACTAAATGTGCTCAATGCGCTATACAGAGTCTCCCTGGCAGGCCATTGCAATCCAAAATCCTTCTCAACCCCCTGGGAGGCATACAGAAGTGCAACCCGATGAAAGGCGCTTCACTCTATCATACTGACAAGATCTTCCTCTACCTATAGCCAGGTACCCATTATACACCTGGGTACGGTGAGGAAATGCATGTAAAGAGTCTTTCCTAAGAACTCAACATCGCGCCCAACCGGGATTCGAACCTGGGACCTCTCGATCACCAGCCAAATGTCTACCACTAGACCACGATGTCTTTGCGCTGAATGTTTTGGGGCTTGATGCCTTTAGGGGGTTGGAGGGTTGAGAGATGATTTTTTTTCTTTTGTATATTATCTCCTCATTTAGTTACCTTTAGTATTACTATTCTCATTATTGAAGTGCTTCTTTTCCTCCTTGATGACTTTTCCCCTCTTCTAAAACCTTTTTCTTCTACTTGTTTTTTTCTTACTTTTTCCATGGCTCTGAGTGAGATGACCTTAGCGGTTGTAAGAGCCCTTAAACTCGCACTAACTAATTAACTAACTTCTTCAAATAAACTGACAAAGACAATCAATATGCAAGGGGGTGTTTTTTTTGTTTTTTTATTAAAGCATCAAATGAAATATTAGCTCAGTAATAACCTTAGTTGATGATAATAATATGCTGAAGCCTTCGGGTTTATGTAATGAACTTCTTTTTTTATTTTTACTTCTCATGGCAAATTTTCAAAAATGAGAAAGAATTTGTATTAGTAGTATATGGAATAAAATTAATGCAAATCTTCTTGTCGTTCTGTCCCCTTTTCCCCATAGGTAAATATTCTCTAATATCCTTGGCCTTCAACCCCAGAGTTCTTGAAGAATTCGGACGAGAAGCTAAAAATCCAGCAGATGGAGACACATTAATTCAACTTGGTCTGGACTACATAGAGCATGAACAGAAGGTGAAGGTCACACGAAGCTACACTGTCTTACCCGCTGACATGCCTCATAAAGGAGACCTTTCCCTAGTTCAATTGAGTTTCACCAAACTATTCAATAAAAAAAGCAACCAGTCCGAGGACACGTCAACTCAGCAAAATGATGATTCGCTTCTATCAAAATTATCAAATATTGCTGTGGGAGACTCTTCAGAACCACCAACTCAAAAAAACGATACTAAGCCCTCTATTAATATTTTCGGTGACCAGAGAAACATAAAACCAAAGAAAGGCCTGATTGAGGAACTCAATAGCTCCAAACTCCCCAGTCCAAAATATTCCTTGGAACCAACAGAAACAGAATCAGGACGAGCGTTGATTATTAAAATCAACCTTCCTAATGTGAAGAGTGTCTCTCAGTGTGAGCTGGATATATCTAAAGTAAGTGGGGTCCTTTTTTTAACATTATCAATGTTTTGAATTTCAAAAGTCCTATCTGAGAACTTATTACAGTAGTTGCTGCCTTTGCTCACTGTCCTGATGCTCATTTCTCCTGATTCCCCGCAGTTTGAGTGAAACCATTTTTTCTTATAAGAATTTCCCCTCTAAATAGTTTAAATGCCTGTTTCAAAACCAAAATTTAGCCTTAATGCCTGGTCACAAAGCAATTGTAGGTACATATATAATTTTAATTTTTTTTTATCATTTCATTAATTACTATCCCATTCTATCTTTATAGATTGTTCTGCACTGCTAACACTAACAGAATGTTCAGTCTCCTCATCTTAACTTGACTGCTCAGTCTTTTTCGTTTTTACCATTAAGTGAGCATTAAATAGCTTCAGTGTAATACCACAAGGATATAACTACTGGTTGATTCGTTCACTACGCCATGGCAGTGATAGGACTTTAGGAATACTCTTCTCTGACACAAAGCTCTCCATACCTACAGGCATGAATCCTTTGTAGCAGTCTTCTATTGTGTATGGATGGTTGTGTGAATTCGTTTGTGTGTCTGACAACATCAGTATTAGAGATGAAACTCCTTAGAGACCTACATGTATATTTTTAACATCTTCATAACGGTCACCTGTCCAATGGGGCCAGGGTCAGTGCTTTTTTATTTTGAACAAAATAACCTCCTAATCTATTCATTCATAATGGTTACCTGTCCAACGGGGCCAGGGTCAGTGCTTTTTTTTTGTTGACAAAATAGCCTCCTACTCCTAACCTGTTCATTCATAACTGTCACTTCTACAGAGTGGTTCTACTGTATACCAACCGAGCAACTTCTCCTCGCCTCTCACTCTCAATAAATGTGTGCAATGGAGAAACAGTGTAGGTCCACCATACTTTTACCTGCGAAGATGACACACATGTCTAGACACGGTCAGGTTAAGCCTTCCGTGTGAAGATCGCTACTTTGTCCATGACTATCCCGTTTGAGTCTTCCCGGTCTGCTGAACAGTAGAGGGAGGAGCCTGTGGCTATTAGCATGACCACTGTAAATGATTATCCATAGGCTAGACATGATCGTGCATGAAACATTGGTCAACGCTACATACATGTTATATAAAAAAGAGGTGGGGTTTACTTGGTAGCCATTGTTATCACATCATGTCCGCATCCCACCTTTTCCTTTGACAAGATCAAGATGATCAGCAGCATTGATTTGAAGCTGAACCAGTGTTTTCACTCTTCATTCAGAAAAGATTTTAAAGACATATTTCCCCCAAACGGAAGAATAAAGATAATTCTCCATATTTTCATCTATTTTGGCGTCGTTGTCAGCTTTCAATCAAAAGGTTGTGAGTTGCTAGGTCCGACGTTGAGACCTTGGGAAAGTCTTTTTACACACATTTCTCCCGTAAAAAAGTAAAAAAGGTAAAATTCGTTCTTATATAGCGCACATATCCACGTAGCCGTGCTCAAGGCGCTTTACAATGACAATTATACTCCCCTGACCGACAGCAACACAGAACACACAAGACAAGACCCGTTCAGGTGTAAAAAGAGCACTGAGGGCTAGATGACATTGCAGCGTAATGTTTCGCATCCCACTTCAGCATCTAGTGCATGTATTAGTATTATCTTTGGGTAAGATAATATGCCCCAATCGCCCTGGCGGCGCTAGGCTTTTCTCGGTCTTCCTTCGAGAGAAGCTAAGTGACAATGTGCCCTAGAGGACAGCATAGACTTTGTTTATTTATTTACTTTTAATCCTGACAACTGACATCACGTCATGTATATTTAGTTTGCTTTTAATCCTGACAACTGACATCACTTCATTTGTTTATTTAGTTTGCTTTTAATACTGACAACTGACATCACCTCATTTGTTTATTTTCAGGACGATGTGGAGTTGACGGTCCCAGGACAATACGAACTAAAACTTAAGCTGCCAAACCATATTGATGAGGACCAAGCCAATGCCAAATTCAGCAAAAAGTTGTCCATCCTAACCATTACCATGCCTGTAAATGTGAAATCATGACACTGGTTTTTCCTAATAAAATGCAAAAATAACACCTGCAAAATTTTAGTCTTATTATTTTTTTGTACAAAAATCATCTACAGGTACCTCTTCAAGTGTTTGCCAACCCATGATACATTTCCCCAGTGGGGTAACAGCCCATATTTTGGGAGTAATGGACATACATGTCTTTCTTAAGTGTATATGATATGTGTCCTCTGAACGTATATGTATTTGGAAGAGGTGTAATACAACTACAACCCCAACACTCACTCTAAAAACCAATGTAATGCTGTCACTGTCATCGTAGCTTTCCGTGGGATTTTGATTTTTTGCAGCATTATTATGCTTTCAGACATAGAGTTGCGGATAAAAATTAAACTGAACCGAGCTGACGAAGTTAGATCGAGTGATCTCCCACTCACCGGAAGTTGGAAATTAGAGCAGTCTTTTTTCTTTTTTTTTTGTAAACAAAATTGTTCTAGATTCTATTATCAAGACAGGATTTCAAGCTCGCCTTTGTTTCTCCAGCAAAAATGGTTACCTTTTTGAAAGGAAAGAATGCTAAAAAGAAGTTTTGACACGGTCCCAATCCGGATTGCAGAATTTTGAAATTTTTCATGCAGAATACTATAATGACCGATGTACATGTCAGGACAAAACTCATATGAGTTCATCCCTATAGAGATTTTTCCCCTCGGGTCCATCCACCACGTTTTTCCCCTAAGATCTCCGCATTTACACATGGCCGATCTTTGATGATGTGCGCCACTATGAAAGATACCAGACGATATTTCAATGATGTGTTTAGTGATAGTGGTTGCAATAATAATACAGTGCAACCCCTGGATAACGACATCACCCGGGACCGGAAATTTGTGTCGTTATCCAGGGTTTTCAAAATGGCGGAAAAAGGGGGCGTGGTGAGACTTCTGTGAATATAACGATGCGATGCGCGTACCAGTGCCTGTGATAAAACACTCCCCATCCGCATTAGAATGTGTATTTTTCCTGTTGACGAAGGGTTTACCAGTTAGATCTATGCTTTCACTCTCTGATATGTATTGTCATAGTTTTAATCGTAATCTTTTCTTTTCTTGGTCGGGGTAGACATCTTGATAATGATTGGGTAGTCAGAGTTAACAGCGATCAGTGATAGATCTAGTATTGACACTGTCGGTCGAGCTAGCGCCGCATCTTATACAGCGATAAAACGATTTCATTGGTAGGTAAAGACTCGCAAGACATGTTCTCATAGGTCGGTAACAATGCGATCTCGTTGGCTATAATTTTTTAATTAGGCTGGAGTAAGACATCTCATTGGTCAGAAAAGAAGCATTTTTATTGGCTAAGAAGAGTACGAGATGACATTGGTTGGAAACGAGGGCTAGATTTTTTTGGTTTCAAGCGTCGGTGTCAACTGCCGATTGTCGCTATATCTATATCGATGTCGATAAATAGGGGTTTTATTAAAATGTATTTTTGGGGTTTTTAATACTAATAATATATAGCAAAAAAATCAGGACAAGAGGCCAATGTCAGTATCCAGGGGTTGTTGTTATCCAGAAGTTGCACTGTATATTACATATGTGCTTGCAATTCAAGGAAAATGAAATAGAAAGAGAACAATTTGGACTTAAGAAGAGATAATTACTTAATGACCTAAACACAAAATTGTTAATGAATTACGCTCTTTATCAAGATGACTGGAACAATTTTATTTTTCTTTAAATAACGAACTCCATGTCCGCCTCAGGTCTGAATACTCTATCATAGTTCTTGACGGTTAACAGAATCTAAATACAAGAATACTACAGAAGTAGCCTAGAACAACACCGGTCAGCTGGGTGACAATGGGATCAAACTCTGCCAGAAGCAAATTTCACTGCCAACCATAGGTGACTGGTGATGTATTCTTAAAGAACACACTTTGCCCTGCTTGCCTCACTCGACTTAGAGTAAAAGAGTACCTACAGTGCAACCCCTGGATAACGACACCCCTTGGATAGCGACATTGGCCTCTAGTCCCGATCTTTTTGCTATATATTATTAGTAATAAAAACCCCGATATAACGACATAAATTTTAATAAAACCCCTGAATAGCGACATCGATTTAGCAATAATCGGCAGTTGAAACCGACGCTTGAAACCAAGAAGTCTAGACAAATAGGCGCCCTCGTTTCCTACCAACGTCATCTCGTACTCTTAGCCAATAAAAACGCTTCTTTTCC